>MU227386.1:1262323-1288976 GCA_018584345.1 Thuja plicata | reverse complement strand
GTCTACAAGACGAAGACGAAGACACTGTTTAGTTGACGAAGACACTTGTCCACGAGACGAAGACACTCGTCTACAAGACGAAGACAAAGACACTGTTTAGTTGACGAAGACACTCGTCCACGAGACGAAGACACTCGTCTACAAGACGAAGACGAAGACACGGTTGAGTTGACGAAGACACTCCTGTGGGCGAACGAAGACACAAGCTTCCAAAGCCGCGTGGCATGGGTATGGAAAAACAACTGTACGGGGGCCGCAGACACTTAAAGTCACAAGCCCGAGACCGTACGACTTTTAGATGGACAGCGCACAAGTTACCTTAGACCGTACGGGCACAAGATGCACGAAGACCATTGCGAAGACAGTGCCAAAGCACAAACACAATCAAAACGCCGTACGATACACACAAGGGCAGCCAGGCAAGATATTGTACGGCCACACAAGCACAAAGGAGGCAAAAAGATATAAGGCCGTACTTAGTGAAATAGGAGGAAAAGTTCGGAGGAGGGAAACAATAAGAGTTCTATAGTTTTGGCATTCCGTACGGTAAGAAGAAGAAAACGACGGAATTAGTACGGCTAGAGGGAAGAGAAGTTTCATACGGGCGGCAAGGAGTGGCAATGAAGGTTACAAAAAAAAAAAAAAAATGACGACAAATCAAGACAGTTCAAAATGAATAATGTATGGTACTGAAAGGAAGGGCATAAGCAGGCAGTAAGGAAAATACAAGCAGTTTGCAGAAAAGAGTATGGGATCAGAAGAAAATCACAAAAATGGTGTGTTCCATGGACTTCTGTATGGGTTTGAAGGTGCTGATTTGGTCCTGGCGGCGGGGGCGCTGCCCCTCGACCTCGCTGGGGGCGTTGCCCCCTAAACCCCCAGTCGGTTCAATTATTAGCCTTTGGAAAGTGTGACCAGTTGATGAGACCCAGAGCTGCTGCAGGCATAGAGTGTCTGCTTGCCGGAGGTGGAGAGAGCACTAGAGCAAGCCTTTGGAGAGGGGTACTACGCTTTGAGGCACTCAGAGGAGTAGGTGTTGGCTGGACGTGAGGCTATCTTGGTGGAGGCATAGAGAGCTCGGGAGGAGCTGACCACCCGGTTGGAGGCAGTAGAGCGACACTTGACTCAGCGTACCGAGGAGTTGGAAGCAGAGAAGGCAGCATAGGTGGCTATCGAGGTCAGATTGGCTAGGGAGACAGTATTGTGTTAGCAGAGGCTATAGTTGAAACGTGTTTTTTGGCGACCAGTTTGGTGTAGGCACAGGAGGAATGTGTGAAATTTTTTTTTGTGGGGGTGCGGATGCGTTTATATATATATAATTATATACATATACATATTATTATTTATATTATTTATACACTTATATTATAATATAATTAATATATAATATTTTTTTTTTCATTGATCAATATAATACTTCACAACATGTAATAATATATACACTAATAATAATACTAAATGAAATTAAAATAAATAATCATATATTATTATTCACAACATATAATTATTAATAAATAATTTATATACTAATAATAATACTAAATAAAATTAAAATAAACAATCATATGTTATTATTGCAAATTTGCAAATATTTAATAAACTATATAATAAATTTAATAAATTATACAAGAGGACCAGACGTAATAAACTATAAACTATAAATTTATTTAATAAATTATTAATAATATAATTTAATAAAGTTATAAACTATACAACTAATTTGCCCAGGACTAGACGTAGAGACTGCAGATGAACTCAACGTGGAAGTCAGGGCAGTGTGGAAGTCATAGGGTAGCGCGGACTATTCTCCGATTCAAATGTTTCCGTATTGGTTTATATTTACAGATATCCAGAGAGATGTCATCGTCTGGGATACAATGATCACCTTCACAGCTATCCTTTCCGCTTGCACCAGAATGAATATGGGAAACCATGAACGGGAGCTAAATGTGAAAGCTCAGAACCGTGTGCTAGATTGTCAAGAACAATAGTTAGTGAAGCCTTGGATGCGTGGGGATGAGCATCCTGCAGGCATCCGCCTCCGCTCCCGCATCAACACGCATCCGCATGGGCAAAACCTGGACGCATCGGTAACTAAGAATATAATAATACGATAATAAAGTAAACATAAAATAATAATAATAATAATAATATATATATATATATATATATATGTTGGCTAAAATTTTTGCAAGTAACTAATACTACAACTTAGCAAAATTGTAACTTTAGACAACAGTGTGTGAAATTTCTTTCTCCTCTCAGCAATAGGGGAGGCTTCCTTCTTACCGCAGGTGGCTTCAATGGAAACTTGAACTGAAATACAAACAATTCCTATTGCTACGGTAATGCTGGTGGCTTAAGGGTTGACATAAGAACAACCCTTAAGACAACAATTTACTTATAATAATTTGAAACAAATACACAAAGTCTCCTGTACTCACTTCTGAAGATGATTCTGAAAACTAGAATAATCAGGAAAGCACAAAGTCTTTCATTGAATACCTCTATCTTAATAAAAACACTTATCCCTGAAGCCCAAAGTCTTTAGCTTTAAGTTATTGCAGCCACTTCTATCTATATTAATCCTTATTTTTGAAGCACAAAGTCTTCAAGAACGTGAATTAAAGCGCTCAATTGTTCCACACAAGACAACTATCAATTGAATAGAGTAAGGGTTAACAAACACAACTTAAGAATACATTCATTAATTTCCAGATTGACAACGCAAAGTTTGCGAATCCTTGTTCCTTATATTCAATTCCTCAACTTTGCACAATGAAACTCAAAGTTTTCAAAATACAAGAGATTCAAGTATAGTTTTCTTGCACACAACAAAAGATGAAAATACAATAGGTCTCACTCCTTTATATAGGAAAAGAGAATAGCGAAAGGTGGAGAGGAAAGGGGAAACCCTTAACCATCTTGACTTATTCAATACTTCTCCTTAACTAACTAATTTTGACTTATTCAATGCTGCAAGGCTTAAGCACTTGCAACATGATTACATGATGCAAGTACATATTCTTCTACATTTACATTAAGTTCCTGCTTTACATGTAATTTGTCCCAAAAACTACACTATTCCTATGAAAACATATGAAAAGATATATGAGAGCTATCTTAAGAGAGCATTCACAAAGGACTCAAATCTACTGAGGGACTCGTGTATAGCTGCTGGATCTGGTGCGCCTGTATGTTGTGCAACAACAGTTGCTTTACGAACTGATCCCGCACACTTAGAAACGACCTTGTTATTTTCCCCAATGTTTTTCTGAAGATGATTCAACAACACTTTGTAATCTGTTAACTTGTCAATTGTGCTGAAATCAAAATTATCTGCCTCAAACTCTAGGCGAATAACCTTTGTGAATTCGGTCATAATAGATTCTTCCTCAGCTAGTTCACCATTTTCAGCAACTGCTTTGCATGTTAGTTCCTGAAAAATATCTCTGATTATGTGCTCCTGCTCATTGCACAAACTGATAGATGCCTTTACCTTTGATATTAGTCCTTGAATGACCTATTGTTTGTTAATCATTAAATCTGAGAATTCATGGTACATATTCACAAAAGAAATAACCCCATACTCACGCAGTGCATCTAGGTCAGTTTCTGGCATGGTTGTCCAGACATTCAAGTCCTCTAACACCTTCAACTGCTAACTGAAAGATGTAAGGAGTCCATTCAAATTTTGCACAGTCTCCCCGACGTGCCTTAACACTCTGTATGCATCTCTAATTACCTGCACA
Organism: Thuja plicata; assembly: GCA_018584345.1. Classification (NCBI taxonomy): domain Eukaryota; kingdom Viridiplantae; phylum Streptophyta; class Pinopsida; order Cupressales; family Cupressaceae; genus Thuja; species Thuja plicata. The sequence continues at coordinate 1,285,224 of MU227386.1, read as the reverse complement.
CCATGTGACTCCAAATGATTGCACCAATCATCAATAACTTTAGCCTTCTGCTCAAGTTGCTCAACATAACTGTTAGGTTCTTCTGGGAAAGAAGAAGAAACAGGATCAACTTGTTGGGAAGAATTCATTTTTTCAATCGTCTCTAGAAGACGAGAATTTTCTGCCTTCAATTTGTTCTTCTCCCACAATCTATCATTCTTTGGTGTAAGTGAAGCAACAACATCCTGTGCATCATGTTGACAACCCAACCGCGTTTGTTTGCCAAGCTCAACTCTGGTGAACTTATAATCAACAGCTTGAAGCTCCTCAGTTGGCTTATCAACAAGTGGTTCTGCAACTTCTGCAAACTCAACTTTGTGCTCATCTACCATGACCTTGGACAATATTTTTGTTTTTTTTGTTCTTCGAAGTTTTGGCCTTGTTGATTTGTTTGAATTCAAACTCTTAGGCAGAATCTCCTGCTTTTTCCTCTTTTGAGTAATGTAATTCAACCAAGGAGGTAAAGAGGAGGTAGAAGTAGCTGATGCTGATGCAGTAGTCATAATATTCGCCACTTCCATTTGTGAAACAATTGTGACTATAGTAGGAGCTTCTGTCTGGATTGCGACCGATGTTGGATTACCTTGCGCTACCTCAGCCATGAACTGCTCAAATTGTGCAGTTGTAGTTTCAAATAACGTCATGGATGCACAAGTTGTGGGAGGAAACGTTGAGTATGCATCAAACACGTTCTCCAAGTTGTCCAATGGATATTCTGATGTATATGCAGGAGCTACGGAGGAGATAGGCATAGTCGGTGTAACCACAACAAGATCCATAGGAGGAACATGCACTGTAGAAAAAGAATCTACATCTATGTCCAACGGAGATTCAGGAGGCTCATCGGATACTGTTGCAGAATCTGGAAAAGATGTTATTTCTGATGTCACCAAGGAATGTGATATCCCAAGAACAGGTTCCCCAGTCATCTCATCTTCACTTGATTCAATATGCACCCTTTCAGGTTCTCTAACCTTAACCGTAGCTTCGCCTCCTTTGATGGTAAGCTTTGGAATGACTGGATGTTCTGATGTAGATGTTCCATCTGTCCTTTTGCCCTTGATTTTCGATCTTCAGCCCACTAGACCAGCAGGATCAAAATCTCTACTTGGTTTAACTTTTATGCATTTGAGACCCCTCCTCTTCAACCGGATATTTGTGTTAGCCAGGATGGGCTGGAATCTATCCCAAATAGACATGTTTTCCTTTACTAACCATGAAGGCGGTAGAATAGACAAATTCTCTACATGATGTCTCTCATAATCTGTATCAAGAATCTTTTTGTCATCCCCCACACCATCAGGAATCTTTGCCAGCATAAAATCCACTATTTGTTTTATAGTTAGCCTGCAATAATCCATCTTTCTGATATCAATCTCTGTGCTCATGTCTATCTAGAGGTCTTCAAGACGATGCACTTGCACGAATCGCCTTCTCATCTTATCATTCAAGCCTCTCCAATCGAAGAAACTCTTGGAGATAAACTTCTTAAGAGTAATCTCTTGATTTTCGAATTCCATGTTTTTAGCTTTAGGTACATTATCTAGAGAATAGCCTCCAATCCTTAATGGATTGCATGAAGAAATCCCCACTCCAGGCCTGTGTAGGGTTGACTGGTATGATTATACCGCCATGATCTGACGTTATAATTCCATCAAAATGATCCTATCTGTAGGATAACGTGGCAAGGTATAGGGTTCACCTCGGAATAGCCGACTCTGAGATATGTGAAATAGAGAATCTGTAGAAAAAGGCAACCATACTCACAAAATTTATTCCAAGCCTCATTCGATACACGCTTCTTGGGAAGCTCTTTGTTGAACAAGCACATGTAATACCCAAATACAGCATCTTGTACCCTGCGATAATGAACTTGACTGGACCTTAAAGTGAGCTGCTCATAATGCTCCCATACAGGAACAAGTGACCTATCTCCTTTTATAGAGAGACCGGAAAACGAACCAAGGACAACAACAATGTATACTAGATATGAGTTCATATAAAATGTAGAAGTGGTGGGCACCTTAGATAATTGCTCACACAAAATATCACTAATAATTTCCCCCCAAAATATTTTCTGCTTGGATTAATTATTATGGAGATGAATTTATACATCCAAGGCTCAAAATAATAGGATTCCTTGAGTTCCCCAATTCTGCTAAGCAAAGTAATGAGATCATTGATCTCCTCCTTGAATTCTGATCTATGCACCTCCTTTGGCCATCTCACCAGATTAGGCCTCTTCGTAACTAACCAGTTGTCATTGATGAGTTTGATGCAAGGCTTACTGTTTTCATTTCATCTCTCCAGAGCCTTCTCCTTGGATATATTCATTACCACAGGAGTAGGTGGAACTTTAAAAATCCTGTCAATAGTATTTGGATCAAGACTTATGATGGTATTCCCGTCTTGATCCCTAACAGTTCTAGAGGAATAATCAAAATTTTTAGCACATGCCATCACGAACTCCGACTCCAAAGCAGCAATAGGAAAGATAGCTACCAAATGTATGTAACTCTGCTTAATAAGAACCATCTCGGACTTGAATGAAGATTCAACCCTTTCAACGAAATCTGTCATATTTAAATGACCAAGCTCCGTATCCCATATATCATCCACATAAGAAGTAACCTGGGAAGGAGAAATTGAGTTTTGATACTTGTCATACAAATATTTCATCTTCTTTTTCTCTTTACCCTTGGAAGGAACAATTTCCTCCGCCATAGCAAGCATAAATGCGAGAGACACTATTTCATGGAAATTCCAAAAAATGAGTACATCTTCATGTAATGAATCCATATAAAGTTATTTTTAGTACAAAAGACAGATTTTGGAAGCTTGCAAGTGGGCTATAAAACTGAAAGCTTTGGAGCAGCAAGGAGCAACTAATTTTGGGAAAAAACCGGCTTTTAAAATGAAGAACACTAAAATCGGGTTTCTTTTTGGAAGTAATGCATATGCGGGCAGCAAGCTTCGAAGTAACAAAATGAGCATAGGAGGTGTATATATATACATGGATAAGTATTTTCTATGAGAGGTGAGGTCCTTGGAAATGTTTGCAACATGAAAGGCCATGGAAAAAGCATGAAGGCGGGCTTAGCTCATTTTACTCATAAGTGGGATTTTTTTGCCCCATTACAAATCATTTCTTATAAAAGTATGAATAGCGTGAAAAAGGTGGGGTTTTTGGTCTGCATTACATGCTGAGGACTTAGTTTTTTTTTGAAGTAATTCCATTCTTATAACGGGGTTTTTAATCCCGAATGCATATGCAAGTATAAAGAACTTCTTGCATATGCATCTTGGAGAAATTTAGACGGAAGAAGAAAGATTGAAAACAAAACTAAAAGCATGTAAATCTGAAAATGAAATGAAAAGATCTACATTTGCAAAAAAGAAATATATACAAACTTGAAACAAAAACCCAAAAGATTGAAAACAAAACTTGCCTCTTCCTTGAGAAATGCAAGGAAAACAACTCTCTCAAATCTTGTGGAAGAATCTGAAAGAAATCCAAGAGATTTTTGGATTGAGATAAAGAATCCAAGCATGGTAATATATAGGGCAAGCATTTGACAAATTCCTCCAATTGAATTAATGCATTGTCATGAGAATTAATAAAGTGTACTTTTTAATCAATGAGCATTAACTCCTCATTAACCTCAACATGGCCCCAACTTTATTATAAAGTCAATTTATAACTTAAATAATTTTTAATTTAAATAATTAAACATCACTAAGGCCATTAAAATATTAATATCTCATTAAATACTCATTTGACGAACCATCTAAACTCGGAAGTCAACCACTGCATCCACTATGCATCCATCTGCCTTATTCAAAATAGTAAGGGTCCCTCTCTAACATTCGCAGACTTACTATAAATAGTAAGTATAAGAAATTTGGCTCAAACGAAGTCCAATCTGAGTTAAATGAAGACCAAACTGGAACATACTGAATTCTGGAGGAGACAAGAACCTCCTTCAACCAAGCCATTGCCTCAGAAGACCCTCAATCCACAATAATTAGCCTACGAAGGTCACAATAATAGGCTAATCCCTCGAACTTTGATGCTCATGAAAATGGGGACATTATACCTTTTCTTCAGAATGCTCTGCAACAAGAGACAAGAGCCTGCCACTATCTTTGTCATTTAGATGAGTCTGCCACTAACCCTCCCAAAGTTTGCCAAACTCTTAACTAGAAATCATCACAAAATGTACAACCTGATGTTGGATAACGAACTCGTCCCTCCCTGTAGCCAGAGACATACTGAGAACAACTTCCACGATTTTGAGGAAAAATCGGCAAACCCTCCAAATTTTTGCAGAAGAGCGTGATGCCCCAAAACAGACTGTAGAAAGTCACGATTTTTAAGGAAAATATCGCCAAACCTAAGATTACAAATCATCGTTTTCTTTTTTTGGAAAAAAACAGTAAAAACCCACAAAAGGATCGCGGACAACTTTGCGAATTACACAATCATAAATTTTTTAAGGGAAAAAATTATGAAAACCCATCAAATATTTTTTGAAGGGTAAAAATTATGAAAACCCATCAGAAATTTTTTAAGGGAAAAAATTATGAAAACCCATCAAAGAAACCTTCATGCAGAAAAACACGAGACTTCGCGTGGTAAACAGCATATGCAAGAAACATGCAACTCACAAAAAGTACATGCAAGCAACATGCAAGTACATGCAACCTTCCAAAATCTAAGACTTTTGTTCAAACCAAGAAATTACGCAATCAAAACCCTCTAGGCTCGCGATTTTCAGCAAAAATCTACGAAGATGAACCACAAAATTTTCATAAAATACCTCCAATGATTTTTGTTTTAAAAAATCGAAAAACAAATTCTAGAAAAAAATTCCAGATCAGAAGAGGTTCTGATACCATGTTATGGTAAATCGATGTTGTATTAAACAAAGGAGATGAAAGCTCCATATACAGATTTACAAAGATGATGTTTCTAAAAGAAACAATCGTGAACTAAACACGAAAACAGAAACTACCTAATAAACTAAAGACTAACTAAGACGACCATTAAAGAAACATTACAATATTCTAATAAAACAAGGCATAGGGACACTAATTAATTTCCAATAAAAATCAGAAGTACATCGTCAATCATGAGGCATGCCTGGGCTACTTTAATGCGAGAAGTATAGGCACATGCAAAATTAAAACTTCTTAAACGCAAACAATGCTTTCCAACCTCTGAAATTCTGTTCTAATGATGATTGAAAATTGCAAATAATGTCAGATAATAATAAAATCAACACGTGTACTGTAGCAGAAAAGTACTAGCAACATGTAAACTTGAAACTCTGGCCAAAAATATTGATATGATGATGTGGAATAATTTGCTTGCAAATATAGACTCAACGACTACAACCAATAAGCTTAAATGTGATCGTTGAGGTGGGATCGCCTCAATTGAAAATGAGGGTTTTCATCCCCACATCCACTATAGAATCCAAGAGTGTTTCCATAAAAAATTGACATGCAAGTGTTTCCGAGCTTGAGAGTTCTAATTCAAAATTTGAATTTGAAATGATATTATGGACCCTTCGATGCGGGCCTTGACTTTCCTTTTATAGGCATTTTATTTTGGGCTCTCTTTTTTTTCTTCAAATTTATTTGTTTTTACTAGCCCCTCCAAGTAATCAAAAACTCTTTTAAATTTTAAATTACATCGAAAGACTTCTTTTTGAATAAAATTTTAAAAGCTTATTCAAAACATTACATAGGACCTAAAATAATATTTAAGTGTCCTTGTTGAAAATGAAGTGATCGGGCCTACTTTTATTTCCCTGGTTCTATCCTTTAGTCCACAGAGAAAGAGGATAGGTAGAGGTCTTCTCCATGGATCTAATCTTGAAAAGGGGACAAGAGAGCAAAGATAAACAAATCTTCATTGAAGGAATGAAATACATTCCTAACTCACGATTCCTCTACCAACTAGTTCCAATCCTCTCCCTGACACATTTGAACTTCAAAATTTTAAAAAAATAAGTTTGTACTTTTATCACCAAGTTTTAATCAAAATCAATTTAGACCTCACTTTAGCCCCTTTTGCCTAATATTATACTTCAACTCATGTTAGAAAACTTTGGACTTCCCCTGCAGAGCAAAGTCATGGCTAGCATCCTGAAATTGTCTCTTAGTTACAATAAGAGCTTCGTAAATACACCTGACATCAACAATTGTTTTCTAGCCTTTTCCGTACCATACAACTTTGAAGAATTTTGGGCAGCCTCAATAGCATTACACAACATAGAAAACATAGAATCTGACTTGTTCAAAAGAAAAAGTAGATTCCATAAGATACATAACCCCTTAAAACAGCATACATTCTTGAATGAAATACATTCAACTTATACAACCCCTTGAACTTGGGCAAGTCAAGTGGGTGGATGTGAGGAAAAACTCCATTTCAATAGGGTGATGATACAATAAAGTAAAGGCAAGACCCGAAGCGCATTCTTATTCAAGACTAGAACAATCTCAAAGAAACTTCTGTCCAGGTAAAAATGGATTAACCTAGAGTACAACCTCTTGGAACCCTTTTGAAAGTTAGACAAAGGGAACCAAAGTCATTTAGTATCAGCTTTACCTCTAAACAATGGATCAACCACATTGCTTTCTCTTAAATTTATACTAAAAAAGTAAACCATTGCCTTTCCCCTCGAACTTGTTACCTTCCATTCTATCTTCCCTATTCTCCATCATGTCAGAATCATATCCCAGAATACAAAGAACATTTTTGAGATGTGGAGCCAATCAATTCCACAAGTTTGATAATCAACACTTCTATATGCAAGAGGTGTATTGTCCTATTCAGAGTATTTTATTAAAATGCATATTTGTATATATTGTATTTGTGTCAGTGCTGACAACTGTTCTTTATCATATATGCTACTGAAGATATTAATGAAGACATTTCTACTTTTCTCATAATATGCTGGGTTTATTCTTATAACGTTTGTGTACACATTTTTGCGTATATAGTTTCTTTTTGAATACATGAGGAATGCTTGGTTTATTCTCAAGTGCTCTAGTGCAAGATATATAGCATAGGGTATTAACCACAGTTATACAATCTTGTAAACTTTACTCCCAGTGTATTGTGATGCTTTATTTGATTTGTATTTGTGATGCTTTATTTGATTAGTATTTGTGATGCTTTATTGCAGAGGTTGATTTTTGAAGCAACACCACCTAATGTACGAAAGATTGTGCTTGCTACAAACATGGCAGAGGCAAGCATTACAATAAATGACATTGTCTTTGTTGTGGACTGTGGAAAGGCAAAAGAGACATCATATGATGCATTGAACAATACTCCATGTTTACTTCCTTCTTGGATATCTCAGGCTTCTGCTCGCCAAGTAAGATATGCAAGGCTTGATTTGGCAGTGTTTTTTAAGATTTAGAGACCTAATTTCCATGTCTAAGTAAAGAAATTTTATCGAGTCCAATTTTAGCTTTCAATCTTTATTGATGCACATTGAAAATTTAATATTTTTGAATCTGGATGATGGTTTCCCAATAGACAATGCAGTGGGATTTTGACATTCACTTAATTTGAGAGAATCTCTGTTTCTTGAGATGCTGTAGGCAAGTCCGATGTGCACCAAACTGCCAAGTATATTATCATTATCTGTGTTTATATGCATATGATAGAGAAGCTTCGTGTTTGCATACAGGAAATAGTTATCTGTAGACCAATAATTCTGTGATGATTCATTTCTGTTTTTGTCTTCTTTCTCACTTTTTTGAATTTTCTAATTTAGGTTGATGCATACAAGCTCTGGAGATTTTCTGTTTTTTATGACAATTTGTTTTTATAAAACATATTCAAAATTGCACATTAGCAAAATTTGTTGTCAAGTAGTTTATAAGTATGACTAAGTTGCCGATTCGGGTGCGGATGCGGATGTGGGTACGAGAATCGGGTGCATGGATGCATGAATTTTTTTTTGTGGGTTTTGGATGCGTTTATATATATATATATATACACACAAAGAAATGCAAGAAATATATGAAATTAAATCATTTGATTGTAATCATAGTATGATACTTCATCATTGATCAAGGTTCAAGATAAATATTAAATGCCAATTGATAGTTCACAATTATTCAAATAAGCCATATCATATACAAAATCAAAATGTAGTTCATGGTTCAATGTTCATCAATCAAGATTCACTAATCAGAATCATAAGGATTCTCAAAAAAATCCTCTTCATCTCCAATTGCTGCAAGTTCAAGATCATTTGAACCCAAAGCGGTTCCACTTGTACTAGATGCACCATGTGTCGGGATGTAATCATCACCATCATAATTTTAAGCAAGTCTAGTAAGATCCTCAACAGTTGCATCCAAGTTGGCACACTCAAGGGCTACATCCCAAAGCTTCGCTGCCCCATCCTTGTAGTGTTCCTCCTTATGTGACAAAAGACGCAAGTTGGTATGAATGTAAACCAAGTCTTCCGCTTTTTTTTGAGCCTAACCGGTTACGCTTCACGAAGTGGATAAAGGCGTGTGTACTCCAATTTCGTTCAGTGGCAGAAGAACTTGCAACCTGGACAATGTTCACAAAATTAAAAATAAAAATGCAAAGCAAATTAAAGAATGTTAATACTAAATTGTAGAATACAAGTGGTAAAAAGAAAACAAAAAAAACTTAATTGTGAGAGTACCTTGATTGCAAGTGGTTGTATATACTTAAATGGTTGACCATAGAGGTACCACCATGTGATAGCGTCCATGTCGTATTGTTTTGCTATTGCTGTTGGAGTAAAATCTCTTCCCGAGGTGAACAAGCCAAATTCTGTCCTAACTTTTTTGTGCACTTCTTCATTTGAGAAGAGTTTCAAAAGCTTTCTTGCACCCATTAACAACTTCATCTGCATATAGTGCTACTCTATCTGGCATACCAAGTACTTCCACACCAAAGTACCTCGGAGATAGGGCATATGCAAGGAGGTGCAATGGGGTGGTCATCTTTTCCCAACGATGATGAATGATTGCTTCCACCTTATTGCATAAGGTTGCACATTCTATGGGGTCATTCTTATGTTTTTGTATTGCAAGTTTTACCTTCTCTACCATTGTATCCATGCCATCATAGACATCCCCCAAACAAGGTTTACATGTATCAGCAAATCGGAGCATAGTCATGATAGGCTCGGTGAAATCCAATACAAATTGCACACGAGCCCACCAACTGTCATCCAAGACCAATGTCTTGACCTTTTGGGCCCTCTTTGAATATGAAGCCTTCCATACACCCCAGTGGTTGGAAATTACCATTTGGCTCAATGCCTCTTGCACCTTGAGAAGTCGTCTCATAACAGTAGTATGAGATGCAAATCGGGTCTCAACAACCTAAGCAAGTTAATAACAATATGTCAATAAATAAGCAAAGTTATATACAATTTGATAATTGAACATGACATAAAATTTATTAAAATTAAATAAATTAATTAAATTTAGTAATTACAATTTACCTTCAACAACAATTTGAAGAATGATCTGAATATTGATTGTGACATTTGGTAGTTCGTCACAAACATCTGAATCTCCTCCCCCTCTTGGTATATTTGTTTCACCCAATCTATTTTAGTGCCAATTTGTTGTATAACCAAGTTGAGGGAGTGTACGACGCATGGTATCCAAAAAATATGGTCATATCAACCCTCAACCAAAGCACCTACACCCCTACAATTTTTTGCATTGTCTGTAATCACTTGGAGCACATTCTCAATACCCACCATCTCTATGGCCTCAATGAGAATTTAGGAAATGAACTGTGCATCTATCACTTCCCCTTCACAATCAATTGCCCTCAAAAACATTGCCCCTTTGGGGGACACTGCAATAACATTAATCAGTGGATGGTTTTTGGTGTCTTTCAATCCATCAGAAACAATAGAAACACCCGGAGTTTTCCAAGAATCTCTAATTGGTTGAAGAGATCTCTCAACAAAAGTTTTTTCTTTTTGCAACATGGTGGTACTCACCTTTTCATACCCAGGACTCTTGTAACTAGCTGGTGCACTATTGATGGCTACCACCATCTCCTTCCAATATAGTGATCTCACCAAGTTGAAATGAAGACCATTGGCATAGAGGCTACGTGCAATTGCTTGATCAACAAGCTCTCTTGCCTCCATTTTAAATGCCATGTCTAATGGACCTCTTTTGCAAGTGGTAATTTCTACTTCTTCCTCTTCCACTTCCGGTACAAACAAGAATGGATGTTTGGAGGATACAACTGGTTCAGTGGGTAATTGCATTTTTTCTTTCCGGATGGACCAACATAAGAAGTTTGTTTTGATCTTTTAACCAACCTATCAGCCTCTTCTCATTCTTTTACAAATCCTGCTATTTGTGCAGGAGTCATCCCCTTCTTATCTTTGCATTTGCACATCCCCACCCCTTTACCAAAAGGGCCCATAAAGTGAAGTTTAACTCGAGAATACGAGCTATTAAATGGTTTACAATCACAATAATTACACTTCCAAATATACGACCCACCTCCTGCAACCCGTGACATTCTTGTGGTATGTCTCCATAAAGGAGATCCTACATCAATTTTGAATTTATCGACATCATGCCCTCTCACTGAACTTTCACTACCAACCATTCTTGCACAATGAAAAATATGATTTCCTTCTACTATAAGAAATTAAAAAAATTGGATTAAGAAAAAAACTAAAAAATGCAAGCATACAAGTGCAAAAAAAGATACAATAACATTAAAACGGAGAGCTAAACTTGTTTCTTTATTTCTTAAAAATAAATTTGGAAAAAAAAAAAAAAATTCTTCCCAAACTTGAAAAAATTCATCAAAAACTCAAAAAAAATTCATTAAAATTCTCAAGAATGGGATCAAATGCTTACCTTAGATGCTTAGATCTCCTTTGTGGAAGCTATCTGGCACCCCATGAATGATCCTCTTTGAAAACAATCACCTGCCCTTCAAAATGAAAAAAATGGAGACCAAGAGAGAAGGGAGCACAACAACAAGCAAAATGAAAGGCACAAACAATGAATGGCCTCTATGAGGGCCGTTTTAGAGTTTAGATGCAAAAAAAACACTTTTTGTGAATGTTTTAAGTGATTTGATTTTCACTTTATAATGTTTTTTTTTAAAATTTGTCTTCTCTTGTATGCGGAGGCTCCCAAATGCCCACGGATGCAAGCAGAAGCTCAGATGGAGCGTAGCATCTCCCTGTGTATGCATGGCACAGGGAGATGCTACACTCCCTGTGAGCTTCGGCTCGCATCCGCGCCCGCATCCGCTTCAGAGCGCATCAAACTCTGCATCCGGTGCCCAGAGGAGCGAATCCGATAACTGAGAGTATGGTTTATAGTTCTCAAAGCTAAGTCTTACCACATTCCCTTGAAGTCGGGATAGATGCAATAAGAAGTTTATCGTTATTCAAGGATTGCTCTTCAATATTTTTGTTTATTCATGAGCTTGAAACTAGCTGGTTTGTGGTCTTGCTTTTGCTTGGTTAGACCTTGCACGTCTTTGTCATGACTTACATGTTTGTGCTATTTGGGTTTAGTTTTTATTATTATCACTTGTTTGTTGGACTTTAAAGCTTCCAGATTATGTTTTCTATGTAGTAGAATTTTAAGAAACGATACAAGTAGGTACTGAATCTCCACGAAAAAAACATACAACAAATATCGAATTCTCCAGTGAGGCCACAATTAGAGGCTTTGCTCAAAAACCCTTTGGTACAACCAATCCACCTGAGGGAGCTTAGACCTGCTAAATTACCATATGTTTTAATATGTCATTTTTGTAGGGTTCTTATTCAGCAAGACATGACAAAAGTGGAGACATACTTGTGTAAATAAGTCATCTGGTAGGTATAAAATAGTTCAAATAGATGCCCTTAGATAGGAGAAGACTATGGTTTTCTGTAATATGGAATGTGTTGATCAGAAGTATGACCAGTGTACAATTTGAACTTTGATTAGGGAAGAGCACTGAGGGATACTTCAATTGCCTAAAATTTCTAGGTCCTGGCTTTTTGGCGTAAAATTGTTTTGACTTGAGAAGATTACATATCTCTATAACATATTTTTAGGAATAACCTATGTTTTTGTTAGTTTAACCTTTCATGTTTATCAAAAAATAAAAAATAAGCATTAAACTTTTTTAACTTTCTTTCCACGAACATGGTCTTTCATATGTTAAACATACGAGAAAAAAGGTTATTGTTAACAAAAATTGCTGTTTTCATGTTTTTTCCTCACCTTTTTGATGCTAAAATACATTGTTGTTGTAGTTGTTCAAAATTCGGTGTCTATATATATTTAGCAATAGATTGATGTCTGGGTAGCGCTTGTCCAAATAGATTGTGTTATGTCTTTTCTTTTGTATTAAAATGTTTGGAATTAAGAGGCATATAGCTATAAAATATAAAATATTAGAATTTTAAGATAATTTCCTAGTGGGTTAAGCATTCTCAAAATTGGAATCTGTTGCAGTGAAGAAGACCTCTATAGAGAGATGCTCTCGAATGAATTCAAACTAAGCATACTTCCGTCCTGACAATCTACTTTGATACATACGCCTAACGGAAAAACTTTAGTGATGTATGCTATTCTTTATGACATGAAAGTAGAGGTTCTGAGAGTGCCTAAATTCAAAATGAGGGGTTTCTATTTAATGCTATACAAAACTAGGTTTGCAAGTAAGAGAAATTCTAATATGAGAATTTATCCTCCAAGGTAACATGTGGGCTTTTGACGAGCTAGCTTTGCTTTTGAGGATAGTCAATATTTATTCTGGGGACCTGAAGTGAAGAAAGGAAAATAAAACAATTTACATGGATCTGACAAGCCGAGAAACAAAAAGGTTAGAGACAAATGAAGAAAAGAGTGAAACACATGAAGTATCCTACCTTGACCACCAAAATAGCTAGCAAAATGTGATGTCCCCTTCTAGTTGACTTCAGTCAACAGAGTAGATTATCCTATCACTGACCCTCGTAGGCTAATGAGGTTGGTTAGAGGGTCCTTTGAGGGATGCATCTTCTTCAGTGGTCAGGGTTTTGCAGTTTTGGCTTTCGTTCAAGGTCTCCAGGACTCTGTATGCAGTAATTGCTATTTATAGTAAGTTTTGAGGGGGTTAGAGGGACCCATGCTATTTGTACAAATGGGGTATGGTCGTATGCGGCTTGATCGTGTCAGCTCCCAGTTCAGACAACGTGCAGAGATGAGTAATAATGGAGATATTAATATTTATTTGGGTAAAATAAATATTAATAGTTTTGAGCTTATATTGTAAAGTTATAATATAATTTTATATCATAAGTTAAGTCACTTAAGTGAAAGGTCAATTTATCATAGATGGGGACAAGTGAACAATTAATTTTAAAAGAATTATTTGTGCACCAACTATAGAGGTTTTAGTGAAAATAAAATAAAAAGTGGGGATATATCTTTTATCCCACATTGGCCAAGAAAGTGTTTGAGCTCCCACAAGAAAGTAATAAAAGAGACTTAAGAGCTCATTTTGAGTAAGTTTATGATTATTATTGAACTTTGGTTGATTTTTGCTCTTGCTTGGAGAACGAGGGTTTCTACTTGCAGCCATCATTGGAGAACAAAGTTTTCTTCTGTGTGCATCCATTTGAGTTGGTGGAATACCAAGTGATTTTGGAAATGTGGAGAGTTTCATTCAAGAACTCTATCGGTGTTTTAGTTGGTAAAATCTAGTGAAGACAGGATCAGAATTGAAGAGTTTTTGATTGCAGATTGAAGAAACTCTGATCTGCATTTGTTCCCAGCAGTGTTGATGCTTTTCCATGCTTTACAAGAGGCCCTAAAACCCTGCCGTACTGCTGCATATTTGGCGCAGTCTTTCCTAAGTACGATTTCTTTATTGAGGGTTTTAAAAATTGCAAATCTTGTTGAGCAAGTAGCATGTGCAGTTGAAAGATAGGCGTTGCCATTTAGGAAGCAAGGCAAGGTGTCTGCAGGCTGTTTGGAGATTATACCAGGTTCATTTAATTCAGCCGCCATTGCTTTTTGTATTAGAAATCTGAATAAGACTCAGTTTTTCATTGTAATAGACAATATTTACTTGTATACTATATAGAAGTCATTATTGCATTTTTGTTCACTATAATCAGTCCTTTTTGCATTAGAAGTATTTGTTTTATGCTCAAAAACCTCAAAACACCCAAAAATCCAGAAAACAAACAAATGCAAAAACAGTTCAGCAGTTAGGGCCCGTGAAGGGTTCCTACATTGGTAGCAGAGCTCAAATCCTGCCATCCTGAGGGTTAAGGATTCATATGCAGCCACACGAAGTTGGACCTCATAGATATTGTACTCGTAGGAGAGCCCTACTTAAAGGTGAACAAGTTTTAGACAAGCAACCGGTCACCATGGGTGATAGGCACGATGGTAGCCCACCCAGAGGAAACAATAATAATGAGGATCAGGAAACTAGAGAGTTTTTCAGAGCTATGGTTACAGGGCAGCAACAGGTGGCTCAGGCCTTACAGGCTCTCACTACTATGGTAGAGCACATGAACCCACTGGTTAGACAGAATCAGGATCATGAGGATAACAAGAGTGCTATAGGTTCTCCACGGGGCACAAAGGACACATTCTAGGACAGCAGACAAGCCTACACGTCCTACCTTTGTTAGGGAGGAACCAGTTTAGGATCCAATAGAGGAAGTCGGGGATGAGATGTTTGCAAACATCCTTATGGTTGCTAATGATGAATGGGAACTACTGGCGCCATAGGTGCGAGAGAGGATGACCTTTTGAGAGGTTTGTAAACCAAAGGAGAGAACACTACCGAGCAGTCAGGCAAGACAGGAGACCCAGGCACCAGAATAGTGAGCTCAAGCGAGCTACAAATAAACTTACCTTGCCCATGTTTGATGGTAGTGGTAGGACTACTGCACAGGCTTGGATTCACAAGCTTGACACTTTTCTTTCACTCGGGCCTATGACGAAAACTGAAGCTATTAAGTATGCCACTTTACATCTAGAGGGAATAGCTCATGACTGGTGGTATCATGGATTAGTCACCCTGCAGCATAATAACATCACCTCCTATCAGGAGTTTGTAGATAAAGTGGTGGAAAGATTTGATAAGAAAGATCCTGAAATCTACTTTAGAGAGTTGGCACAACTTAAACAAGTGGGAAGTTTGGAAACTTATATTGTAGAATTTTAAAATATTGCAGTTATGGTAACTGATATGGCTGAGAGGAGGCTGGTCATACTTTTTGTGGAGGGATTACCAGAGCCTTTGAGAGGATGGACTAAGGCATTTGATCCTCCAATGGTGTAGGGTGCAATGAAGAAAGCACGGAGTCTTGAACAAGCTACCTCAGACAATAAGTTTCAATCAAAGGGAGCTTCCACAAGCAAAAGTACCAAACCTTTCTTCAAGAAACCTGAAAAATCAGACTCAAAAGATAATAATAAAGGAAAATTTCCAACACCTCTTGATAGAGAAACTTCGAATGGTTTGCGTAAGAAGAAGTTGTGTTTTTATTGCAAAGGGCCGTACAATGCAAACCATGATTGTCCTTTGAGACCCAAGGGCAAAGCAAACAGAGTTATGTGGGCATTCTACGAAGATTCAGAATCTGAAAATTCTGATCAACAGTCTGATTCAGAGGAATCATAAGGGAAAAAGAGGAAAAAGGACCTGAAAAGTTGAACAAAATGGTCACAAGTGATGAGGTAGTGGAAGGGAGACTTAAGGAGGCATGTCTCACGAGTGTGCAACAAGAAGGATCATTCCGAATGAGAGGAGTATTGGCTGGACAGCGAGTTATTACCTTGCTTGACACAGGTGCAACCCATAACTTTATTGATTCCAGGCTGGTTGAGAGGCGTGGGATACAAATAGAGCAGTTTGGGGGCTTGAGAGTGAGTTGAAAATGGTTATGTTCTCAAGTGTGACAGGAAGATTATAGGTCTACCTCTGAGAGTTAACAATTACGAGTTTAAAGCTGATTTTTATGTGGTAACCATGGGAGACATAGACTTGGTATTGGGAATGAGTTGGCTACACGACATTGGGATCTTTACTCTCAATTTGAAAGAAATGGAGATGAGGTTTTAGTTGGATGGGAAGACTCAAGTGCTTAAGGCCATCCATGACAGTGAGTTCTAGATGATGACTTGCAGACGTATGGAGAGTTTGCTGAGACATGATCAGGTGGAGTGGGTAGCTCGTTGTACTTTGATGCCATCACAGGAGGGCCACCAAAAGCCAGAGTATCATCCGGATATACAGGAGTTGAGAGTCAAGCATACTAAGGTGTTCAGTGACATCCCACCTGGTAGACCTCCTGATAGGGGTATTGAGCATATCATTGAGTTGGAGGAGGGTGCCAAACCTATTATGATCACACCCTACAGGCATCGGAAGTGGTTGAAGGAAGAAATAGAGAAGACCATCAAGGAGTTACTTGCCATGGGCCATATTGGACCAAGTAAATCTCCTTTTTCTTCTTTAGTGGTATTAGTGAAGAAAGATGACACACTTAGGATGTGCATTGATTACAGGGTTCTATATAGAAAGACAATAAAGAACAAGTACCCCATCCCTCAGATAGATGAGTTAATAGATGAACTCAATGGTGCCTGCTTCTTTTCGAAGATTGATTTGAGATCGGGGTATCATCAAATTAGAGTAAAGGAACATGATGTAGAGAAGACAGCCTTCAGGTGTCATTGTGGTCACTTCGAGTTTATAGTTATGCCATTTCAGTTAACTAATGCTCCTGTGACTTTTCAGTCCACAATGAACATGGTTTTTCAGCCTCAGTTGAGGAAATTTGTTCTGGTCTTCTTCGACGATATCCTTGTGTACAGTAAAACATGGGATGAGCATTTGCGGCATTTGGACATAGTGTTGGGCATCTGAGCAGGGAGTCCTTGTATGCAAAGGAATCAAAATGTGATTTGGGGATGTTAGAGTTGTTATACCTGGGTCACATCATCAGTGCAAAGGGCGTGCACATGGATCCTGAAAAGATTCGTGCTATCATTGAGTGGCCTACACCGGTGAACCTTACACAGTTGAGGGGATTTTTGGGATTCTGCGGGTTCTATAGGAGATTTGTCGGTGGTTATTCCAGGGATTCAACACTTTTGACTGATTTGATGAGGAAGGGAGCTTTCTTGTGGACTCTTGAGGCATAGGAGTGTTTTAATAAGTTCAAGGAGTTGATGACTTCTTGTCCAGTGTTAGCATTGCCAGATTTCAGTAAGCCATTCGGGCTACATTGTGAAGCATTTGGAGAGGGTTTTGGAGCAGTGCTTATGCAGGAAAAGCACCCAATTGCGTATGAAGTAGGAAGCTCAGGGGACCTGAGCGTAGCTTTAGCATTTATGAAAAGGAAATGTTGGCCATAATGCATGCTTTGGCCAAATCTAGGCAATACTTAGTGGGCAGCAAATTTTGCATCAAAACAGATCATAATAGCCTAAAACATTTCCTGAGGCAGCGAGACTTAAGTGATAGACAACATAAGTGGGTAAGTAAGTTACAGTCCTATGACTTTGATATCACA
Organism: Thuja plicata; assembly: GCA_018584345.1. Taxonomy (NCBI): domain Eukaryota; kingdom Viridiplantae; phylum Streptophyta; class Pinopsida; order Cupressales; family Cupressaceae; genus Thuja; species Thuja plicata. Next base: position 1,267,597 of record MU227386.1, on the reverse strand, counting down.
TATTTCAAAGGGACACAGAATGTTGTAGCAGATGCCTTGTCACATAGACCCCACTTGACCCTGATGACAGATATAGCTGAGGATTGGAGACACTTGATCCTTGCTGAGTATGCAAAGCTTACATGGGCATCGGGATTCACAGATGGAACCATACAGGATAGTGGATATACCCTTGTGAATGAGCTTATCATTTACAAAGGGTGCATTTATTTGGTTCCAGGATCAGAGGTGAGGAAGATGGTGTTGAGGACTTATCATGATTCACCTATGCAGGACATCCCGGTTTCTACAAAACTTACCGACAGATTAGAGAGTGCTTTACTTGGAAAGGGCTCAAAGCTGAGGTGTTGTAGTATGTTAGGGAGTGTCCTACTCCTACCTACCAGCAGAATAGGCAAGAACACTCTTACCTAGCCAGTTTGCTTCAGCCACTTCCGATTCCTGATAGGAAGTGGGAGTGTTTGTCTATGGATTTCATCACATGTCTGCCAAGGGCCCAGGGCAGAGACTGTATATATGTGGTTGTTGATCGACTTAGTAAGTTCGCTCACTTCTTTCTGATCGCGGCTACGTACACTGCTACGCAGGTGGTAGAGTTGTTCTTTCATGAGGTATTTAGATTGCATGGTTTACCTCGGAGTATGGTCAGTGACAGGGATAGTAGATTTATGAGTCATTTCTAGCAGGAGTTATTCAAATTGTGCGGGATAGAGCTCACTCCGAGTACTAGTTACCACCCACAGATGGGCAGAGAGAGATAGTAAACAAATGGGTGGAGGGATACCTGAGGAACTACATAGCAGGGCAACAAAAGGCGTGGATCAAGTGGATTTACCTTTGTGAGTATTGTTACAATTCCACTTACCACTTGTCTATCAAGATGTTAATATTTGTGGCCTTGAGACAAAGATAAATTACATTGCAAATGATTATTAATATTATGGACTTGGCAAAGATTAAAATAAATAATAAGTATGCTACTTATTATATGACATCACATTATGATTGAGAAGAGGGACGACTTGCATATTGGATTGTTGAAATTGTTATGAGGGCTGACCTGCATTATAGTCGGCTATCTATTGAGGTTAGCGGCTGAATAACAATAGTTATAAAAGCTGACTTGCATATGCAAGTCGGCTGCCTTATCATATTGGAGAGACACCTCTCTTGAGGCATACTTATATGGGATTGAGGAGTGCGAATTTGGCATCATCGAAAACATAACATGACTGCCTTATCTCGCACTTTCAGCAGACTTATAATTCAGATCATCATTGCATAATTGTTCCTATGTTATAGAAGCTTCTGGGCAATTTGGAAAGAAGAATAACAGACCTGAATACACACTTGGAACAGACCTAAGTTCATATATTGTAGCAGAATTGGAGAGGCATTATAGCAGACCTTAAAGAGCAAATTGTAGCAGACTTAAAGAACCGATTGGAGCAGAATAATAGCATTGGATTGAAGGCTTCTACATATAGTCATTTAGCAGATTTCAAGCATCTAAATTGGGTATTATCTATCTTCCATTCATCTATATTTTGGAAAGGGCCTAAGTCTTAGTTCTAAAAGATCATCTATAGATTGTTACTTTCCTTTCAAAGTCTGAAATATTAACATGGTATCAGAGCTTTGGTGAGTAAAAGATCTACTTTCAGATTAAGGAAATCAATCTAACACTTTTAAAACTAATAAATTCAATATGACAAGTGGAGTTAGACCAGAAGATAGACTCGAAGGAGCCACAAACTTCTTATCTTGGAAAATTAGAATACTAATTGCATTCAGAGAATAAGAATTAGACTCAATTATAGAAAATCCTCCTAAAACTGAAATGGATGAAGATGAGACACGCGAATGGAAAAAGAGTAATAACAAAGCTATGAGAATTCTAATTGACAGTGTAAAGGACCATATCATACCCACCATCTCCTGTCTAGAGTCAGCCTATCTAATGTTCTCTATATTATCAGGAATGTTTGAAATTAATAATACAAGTAGAATTATGACTCTTAAAAATGAAATTTCACGAATCAAGATGAGTCAAGGAGAATCTATCACATCATAGTTTATGAGAATTACTGAGTTAAGAAATCAATTGGCAACTTTTGGGCACACCTACGATGAAAATGAACTATCTATGATAGCATTTAACAGATTACCTCTCTCATGGGACTCCTTTACTCAAGGAATCAGTGCATGTCCTAAACTGCCTACATTTGATAAATTAAAAATTGATTGTCTTCAAGAAGAATCGAGACTAATAACTAGAGGATCGAATTTTAAAGATCTTCAAATCTTATACTCACAATCAAGAAGGAAAGACGATTTCAAAAGAAAAAGAGAATTTCAAGACAAAGGAGAAAGAAACTTTAGGAACAAAAGAAGAAGAGATTATCAAATCAGGCAAGAAGGGAACTCTCACAATGATGGATGGAGAGGGAGAGACTATCAAAACAACAATTTTCAAAAGAGAGATCTCTCTAAGGTACAATGCTATAGATGTGACAAATTTGGTCGCAAGGCAACAAATTGTCCAGATCGAAACAATGATCAAGACTATTGTAGAAGTAAAAGAAACAGAATCTGAACACCTTGTCCTTTAGTCTTCACCTTGAGAGGGATTTTATATATGAGCCCTCATGAACTTAAAAGTTATGTTATAAACTCTTTGTAATTCCTTATTAGATTTTGCAATTTTGTTTCTGGAAGAGATATCACATCACTTGTAAATAAATCAAATTACTATCCATTGAAAATATGATTCTTCGCTATGTTAAATCTAAGTAACGATGAAATTATTATGTGGTGGAAATATGACTTTTGTTGTTATTTGAGCGTTGAGGCTCTTGATATTTGAGCATTGAGGCTCTTGACATTTGAGCTTTGAGGCTCTTGCATATTTGAGCATTGAGGCTCTTGGATAGAATCACCAATGAAGACTATCCTTCAGAGAACTTGTGGATGGAATCTCACATGAAGACAATCCACACCTTACATCATTATTTGTGAATAATGCTAACATTATGTGATTGATACTTAAGATGACCTTATAATTGTTATTACCTTGTGGGAGATAGTTAATTTGAGATTTATTGAGATGATGCTATACATAGAGTTGAGATCTATATGTGATTATTGTTTGCATCATGAGGATAATGTCAATAATGCTTCTTACCTCTCATTAGCGATGCTTACATTATGTGTTATGTTTGAATAACCTTACCTCTTGTAGTAGATGATATTACAAAGGTTGAGACATCCTGAGGATGATTAATCACATTGACTACATCAGGTATGAATACATTATGTTTTTTTGATGGCTCCATATTCATTGAGATCACTTAGATTGAAATCTATTGAGGACAATAATTCACATGTCAGAATGAGATCAAGTGTAATAGAGATTACATTATTAGGTCAATGTTATTGATCTTTCCCTCAAGTCCAAGAGGGAGTGTTAATATTTGTGGCCTTGAGACAAAGATAAATTACGTTGCAAATGATTATTAATATTATGGACTTGGCAAAGATTAAAATAAATAATAAGTATGCTACTTATTATATGACATCACATTATGATTGAAAAGAGGGACGACTTGCATATTGGATTGTTGAAATTCTTATGAGGGCCGACCTGCATTATAGTCGGCTATCTATTGAGGTTAGCGGCTGAATAACAATAAATATGCAAGTCGGCTGCCTTATCATATTGGAGAGACACCTCTCTTGAGGCATACTTATATGGGATTGAGGAGTGCAAATTTGGCATCATCGAAAACATAACATGACTGCCTTATTTTGCACTTTCAGCAGACTTATAATTCAAATCATCATTGCATAATTGTTCCTATATTATAGCAGCTTCTGGGCAATTTGGAAAGAAGAATAACAGACCTGAATATACACTTGGAACAGACCTAAGTTCATATATTGTAGCAGAATTGGAGAGGCATTATAGCAGACCTTAAAGAGCAAATTGTAGCAGACTTAAAGAGCCGATTGGAGCAGAATAATAGCATTGGATTGAAGGCTTCTACATACAATCATTCAGCAGATTTCAAGCATCTAAACCGGGTATTATCTATCTTCTATTCATCAATATTTTGGAAAGGGCCTAAGTCTTAGTTCTAAAAGATCATCTATACATTGTTACTTTCCTTTCAAAGTCTGAAATATTAACAGATGTCACCTTTCATGGCGTTATATGGGTATGAGGCACCCAATTTCATGGATATGTTGTTGAGTGACAGTAGAGTGCCTAGTGCTGGAGATTTGTTACAGGAGAGCCAGGACATTGTAAAGGCTCTTAAGGAGAATATCGCTAAGGCACAAAATTAGCAGAAGCAGTATGCATATCAAAAGAGGACTGAGCAAACATTTGATGTTGGTGATATGGTTGTACTTGATGTTGTAGCCGTACTGTCAGTCTACTCTCAAAAAGAATGGTGCCGAGAAAATCAAGCCACGGTATTATGGACATTTCAGGGTAATCAGGAGAGTAGGAGAGGTGGCCTATGAATTGGACTTGCCGACAGAGAGAAGAGTTCATAATGTATTTCACGTGTCACGTCTCAAGAAAGCGTTAGGACACCACATTGTACCTTCTACAGTGCTTCCACCCTTGGATGATGAGGGAAATTTAGTTTTGGCGCCAGAGGCTATCATTGTGTAATGGGCACCCCTAAATGCCCTCAAAATTAAAACCAACTTGCTGATAGGAATTTTGTCAAATAGTTTGCATCCACTCTTTATTTCTCCGTTTAATGTTTTTAATCCCCCAAGTCTCCGGAAATGAACGTTTGTTTATTGGGTTTTTTTTGTTTTTGGCATAGCATTGAAAATCACACGTGCAAGAAAGAAACTATAATAATGTGCAACTGAAAAATTGAACTACTGCTGAAGATGTACTTTCAGAATTAACAAGTCAATTACATGGCAGAATTTGCACTCATTTTATCATTCCTTCATTATTAACATCAAAGTTCAGCAATTTTTAAATCCTCATGAATAGTACCCGTGAATAGTGCTGCTGCTACAGTGTCGCAGTTGCTACAGTGCTGTGGCTGCTACAGTGTTGCGGCTGCTACAGTGTCGCGGGTGCTACAGTGCAGCGGCTGCTACAGTGTCACGGGTGCTACAGTAAACGGTTGCTACAGTGATGCAACCAGCAAAAACCCTCACAACTGCAATAATAATGAAGCTGGAACAAAGACCCCAAAGACCAATCCCAAGGATTGATGTCTAGAGTGATACAAATGAGGAAAT
>MU227386.1:1224684-1259601 GCA_018584345.1 Thuja plicata | reverse complement strand
TATATATATATATATATATATATATATATATGACATATTCTTGTACGGACGAACCCAAAACGAATCTGAACCCAACCCCAAAAAATTTTGAACGAATTTCGAACCCAAATCTTGAACCCGAATCTGTACCCGAATCCGAACCGGCAACATAGGGAGAAAGTCTAGGATATGACTCTTTGCTGATGTTGATGTTCACTCTTAACTTTCCAGTCAACTTAGTTGATCAACACCCAAATAATATTTGACAATGTTCTTTTGTTGGTGGTGTCAACAAAGTGAAGGAAAGATAAAGAAGTGCAAATTACTCTAGCATGATTATTATCTTTATTTTTCCTTTTTCATTTAGTGTGGGCACTAAAATGCAGGAAATGCAACCTTTTCAGATTCCTAGATGTAAGAGGGAAATGGGAAGGATCGTAACTAATTATATGGCTTTTTCTCACCTTAACCTGGGCTGAATGCCAATTTAGATGTGAAAAGTTTGTGAATGATAGAGACTGATAGTGTACTTGATGGTGATATCTTTCATGAGCAGAAGAGTAATACAGAATGAATTGCAGAACCTCCAGGAAAATATTCATATGAGCTAAGTAAATCGCCAAAAACTGGCTCAAGAGTGTGAAATGAATTCTTAACTCTGTAAAACGCAATAATTCAACAAAATACACTATTAGAAATATTCATTTGGTGACTTACAACCACCTACTTGAGTGACTGAGTCATAATGTTGGAAAGGTCAGGAAGGAGCTGAATCAAGTTCTTTGTGTAATTCTAAATTTGTAGACAAAAGAAAGTCTCCTCTGCTTTATGAATTGCAGACTTAGACCTCTGTTCTCTCCTCTAGCAGAAATAATATTTATGAGTAGGATGTGTGAAAATGGAGGGAACATAGAGTTAGGATAACTGCTCTCAGAAAAATTAACTTTTGGAGCCCACAATAGAGGTCAAAGCCATCTAACATTAGCTGTAACAAACTTCAAAACCCAAGATATGAGTGCAATTATGAGGATCAGAAGTGTTCGACATTTAATCAGTGATCAGTAGCATAGATTGTTGTAGGTGCTAGATGCTCAGAAAATCAAAATTGAAACGATAGCTAAAGATATCAAATGATCTCAGAGTAGGTGATACTGTGACATATACATACCCTTAGGAAAGGGCGTGGGAAGGAAAAACTGGTTCGTTAAAAGAAGCATGTTTATTTAAAGCGTATGATGCCAATTAGAGACCAGCAGACTAAGTTCCTCAGCCAACAAGAGGATAGGAGTGAAATAGTGCATATTCTTCCAAATCTGCTAATTGACTTCAAGCTAAAAGCAAATACTTACTGGGAGTATGCCATCTAGATAATTTGTATCATAAAGATGGGAGAATAGGTAAAGACATGAATGGTAGTGGATGAAGAGTCCTACCTATACACTATTTTCTCATACAAGATGCAAGTGTAGGATTCTTCCACATTACAGCCAAATGAATTCAAATGGAAAATAGTCAAAGAATAAAGGTTTTGTGTAATATTTTTTCAATCCAAAGCAATTGACTTATGGCTCAAGTAAATCTAAAGTTGGTCCTAGGTAAAAGAGGGGATCCAAATTAATAAACATTAGCTAAGCTGCTAAACCCTTGAGAACATAATATACCAAGATCGTTCCCTTAGAAACCATACTTGACTTAAATATAATTCTTTAAGAGAGTCATTAACGTAAAATGCAAATGTATAACAATGCTATGAAAGATAGTTCTCGTCACATGGCTTAAGCCTTATGGACAACAAGAATGTCGCAATCTAGTCCCTGCTGTAATTTAAAAAAATCTGTTTTTATTTCTAATGAGCTATGCAGTCGTTTAGTATGATACTAAACAAGATGTTGAAAAAAAAAACTACAAGGAAATCGATGCCTTTGTACAGCTGGCTTGAAAAGATGAGCCAAATGAAATGAGTTAGAAATTAATAACAAACACCTCTCTCTTGCCCTTTGAAGCTCTTGAAAATCCAGAGATTCTTTTTATCATTTATAGGATATAAATCTTCACAAGTTCAGATCTCAACATTCGATCAAGTTACAACCTAGAAGTTGGGTGAATACACTGTGGCCTCCACATATCCTCAACATTTATGCAAGGAAGCAGGAGTACGAGAACTTTCTCAAGTTTCATGAGATAATTGCTGAAATTACCTCATCAACATGCAAGTAATATAATGATTGCTCTGAACTTTACCTTCAGGATGACAAATGGATTCTACCTATAATGTAGAAGCTATCATTATTCTGTGGTCAATAGACATGGAAGAGAAAATAACCACTTGAAATTTTTTGGGTTACAACATAGGGACTCCATGAAAGTATACTCTCTGATCAATTTCTTCCTTTTAAAATTGGGTATTTTATGACACATCAAAATCTATGTTTCTTTTTCCTGTCACAAGCTAATGTTATCTAACTATTTCTACCACACTAATTTTATTTACTTTTAAAAATGGGCAAGTGACAAGTCTATGACTCACTAATACAACCACCGTAACATTTTTTCTAGTGTAGCCTCTGATTATTATTACAAGTTTACAACTATTCTGTTTGGATTAATTTTATGGCTGCAATGCATTTAGAAGGATTTCATTTACATAAATCTAGTGTAGAGGGTGTTGCAATGGAAGAAGCCTCCATTTGACTTCTCAATTCTGTATGGAAAACAACAGCAAATCATTCACTTCACATACAAGACCTCCAATGAAACTGATTAAAAAAATGATGCACATTTAAGGTACATGCTACTGTGGCTGTTTGCATTGCAACTAGGTTGCTAGCCATTGAAATGTGCAATGCCTGAATTCTGTTGCATTTCTTGTAAACCAGGCTTCGAAGCAACCTCTTTTTGTATTCTCATGGTTCCCTGTCATCCAAAAGGGGACTCGGTGGAAAATAGTTTAAATGAAGCCATCTTGAAAACAAAGGGAAATACGGTGCTGGTAGACGTGTATTATGTTTTGGGTGCATAGTTGTATTGTTTAGACTCCATTAGAGTGATATAAAGACCTGATATGGTGCTGATATCAAAATTTATGGGAATAAAGTTGGCACTCATACATAGTTGAAAATCTCAGACTAGGCCAGAACTCGCCGATTCCACAAAACTTGGCAAAAAATCTTCAAAAACTTGACAAAAATTCTGCAAAAACTCAGCAACTTAAAAAATTGCTTGAATTTCATTAGAAACACATTTTGTTTGCAAAATTCAATGATAACGTTTATCCAATGAGTCCATATATTTGTACAAAGTGTTTTATATTAAATTTGATTGATTTGAATGCAAATTGAGTACAAAATTGCATCCTCATGTGGAATCCTGATATAACAGGTAGCTGAAAGCTCTTATGTTTTTATGATGATTGCCTTTGAACATCATCATTTATCATAATTCATAAATAGCATATTGCAACATTTTATATCTTCTGCTTCCCTAGTCTAGTGAATACTTTAGGAGAGGTTCTAAATTTCTAATAATCACACAATACATTTGAATCTTTGATATCGATAGTATGATATTTCGTCATTGGTCAATGATATTATGATAATGATAAGATTAGTTGTATAAGTTCTTGAATCTAGTTTCTATTCCCAGACCCCCTCATTGTAATCTAATATCTTTTATGACAAGAGATCCATCAAACAGTTCAAAACTCACCAAGTACTTTGCATTGTGTGGATTTTGGGGCTTAGAGTGAAGGCCGACCTACCCATTTGTCCATTCAACTAATTTCTCTATCTACTGCACATAATGCTATTCTTCAATAATTTTTTCAAATCTGTTTCACTTTGGTTATTAGCTGCTAGGGAAAAGTATTCCACTATTGGGAACTTCATTTACTTAAAATTCTTGTCAATTATAAATGCTTGATGAATTGTACTATTACTTCAAAGTTGAATTTTCTGTGTAAAATAAGTCTTACCTGTACTATGATTTCTGTAGTAGATTTGATGAACTTATGACAATGAAAGCTTCTATTTGTATATGAACAAGTGCTATTAGGATGTTTTCCATGAGAGCTTACTGAATAGATCTGTTGAAAAATGCATCAATAAGACACCTCATTCTTTCTTTTTGTTGTTCAGGGATACTGTGATAACTTTTACTTTGAAGTTGGGACACAGTCTTGCAGCTGTGTTTTCAATCTAGATGGTCCAAAACCAGATTTCCTCTGCATCATTCCCTTCTTGGGAGTCTGTAATTTTTCTTTTTGAGCATGTAATGACCATGTTTTGGAGGGCTGTTTCAAGGAAATTTTGGGCTGCATAAAATCCTGAAATTACTCAACTGCTGAACCATGCTTCTTTAGGGAATCAATGGAACTGTAAAATTTAGAAAACAAAAAAAGCAGAGATGAAATATAAAAAAATGATTGGTACCATTTCTCATGGCACCACAGATTATACTTGACTCATGCTAGTGAAATCAAAATTTTGAACCGAGCACATAGATCCATTTGTATAAGAATCTGCTGTGATCTTATCTTGATGATACTGAATTGTGCATTTTTAAGGTGCATGTTTGTGATATTGTGTATATCTGTGTGCATTTTGAAGTTTACCTCTTTGTTCACCTCCATCTGTTTCTTTATATTATGGGCCTCGGCTGCATGTTAAACTTTCTTTTTGGAATCAATTTGGTTCTATTCATTGTTTGTGTTTTGCATGTGCCTATATAGTATAGATACTGAACTCTTGATGGTACAATCATTATTAGGAAATCAAAGGAATGCCCTTGGCATTTAAAGAATTGATTGGAAAAGTCTAACAATCATAATTTTTTTCTTGAGGGAGGGAGAGCTGGAATTGTTGAACATTGAGTTGTCCACACCAGTCAGGAGGCTTTGAGGCATAATGAAAATTCATTGTGTTCCTGAAGAGATAAATGTAGAATGTGGAGGCATACAGTCAGCCACTCTTTAAGTGTCTGTGACAGTTAAATTCTACTAACAAAGGTGGGGATTTGGTTGAAGTCATGCTCTCCTAAGTAATATTGCAGCTGGAATTTTTACTGATGGCCATAATTTTTGTAATAGGATGCTTGGGACTTACTATAAAGTAACCATTTCGTTATCCCTAGGTTCCGAGTAGGATGGAATTAATAAAAAGGTTAAAAATGATTCTACCTTTAGAAAAGGACAATTTTTTTGTATAAATTCTTTTGTTTGATTTCTTGAAATATCTCTTGCATGTACGGATGACAATATGTGACAATAACAAAGACAGCTTTAGAACTGTTTCATGGATCACATTTTGTTTAATGCTATAAAATTTTATTAGTTGCTTCTAGTTAATATAGGAAACTTTACTTTTCTGTGGGGATAGGTAATATTAAATCCTGTTTTATGTTAGATAAGAGGAATGATGTGCATAGGGGCATAATTGCTTGAATTTTATTTTTCGGGGGCCTTAAATTTAGTATTTTGTTTTTAGTTCAATGCTTGATTCATTGTCTTATGGAATTGTTGTGTTTTATGTAGAGGAGAGGCAGAGCTGGACGTGTTCAACCTGGAGAATGCTTTCATCTTTATCCAAGATGTGTGTATGATGCTTTTTCAGAGTATCAGTTGCCTGAACTTCTTAGAACACCTCTACACTCTATTTGTTTACAAATTAAGAGCCTGCAGCTTGGAAGCATTAGCGAATTTTTGTCCAGTGCATTGCAGCCACCAGAACCACTTGCAGTATGTATTATAAGCACCTTCTGCTGCAATGATTTCATTGAGTTGTTCAACCTTTACAAACGATGTGCTGGATCTGCTCATACATAAATGATTTTTTTTTTGGATCTGTTTACACATGGATAATGTTTTGCAACCATCTGAAACTTGTGGGATTATTTATGAGCTTCTACCTTGTTTTAGGTTCAAAATGCAATTGCATTTTTAAAGATGATAGGAGCCTTGGATGAGAAGGAAAGTTTGACCAATCTTGGTGAGCATTTTAAATTTGGAGTTGTTATTCAAAACTTACACTTGTTCTTCATGAGCTGAAATTCGAGATGTTTTTGAATATGTAGTTGGTTGAAATAATGTTTCATTGAGGTTGTTGAGAGTTTATGTTTCAAACTGCATTTATGGAGCATGCATAAGAGCCCTTCACATATACATTGTGTGGCAGGACAATACTTATCAATTCTTCCTGTGGATCCTAAGCTTGGAAAAATGTTGATTTATGGTGCCGTTTTCCGCTGCCTAGATCCTGTACTGACGATTGCTTCAGGCTTAAGTGTCAGGGATCCTTTTTTGCTACCGCAAGATAAGAAAGATGTATGTGGTGCTGTAAGAATGACTTGCTTGAGATATTATAGCACTATATTATGTATTTGCTTATCTAAGTAAAAATAATACACTAATGCCTATTTCCTTTGTGTAAAGATTTATTAACCAGGCATAATCATTTATAAACTCATTATACTTCATCTTGTGAATGTGATAACTAGTTGCTCTCTATCTCTTTTACCTTTCTTTGTTGACCCTTATGTTTCTATTTTGATTTTTGAAGCTAGTGTAATGTGAATCATGCTTGATATGGGATTGAAGTAAGTATTATCTGTGCTCAGTTTCCTTTTTGTATCCAATCTGTTGGTGGATTGGGCATATCCATTACTCCCAACTTTTACAAAAATCTGTGATGTTTGGAAATGCCATAAAATATTGGAAGTTAGGGTTTGGAAAAAAAGCTAAGTTCCCATGTGTTGTTTAAAGTTTCAACTTCTGAAGCTCTAGTTTGAAGTGCATCCTTTAGCTTGTATTCCTACATGGCTCGGCCTCAACCTTTATAGAGAGGAATGTCAATGGAGGTGAATTCTTCTTCCGGTCATGGAGTGAGTTACAGTTACATTTTCATGAGGATTCACTACGATTATATGTACTCTTTGAATTGGTGATAACAAGGTCAGACCTTTACTATTCTGAATTCTTCTATTGATTGCAAAGTAAGGTCAAAAGGTGCTTATTGAAGTATTCAGTGCTCAATATACTCTGAGACGTCTATAATCTTTTTTTTAATAGTTGATAAAATGGTAATTCTAAATTAGAACATAACATTTCCTTTCTCTTACCATTAAATGAATATCGTTATCAACATTCATTGTATCCAAGTTACAAATACCTTGAAACTGAAATTGTGAATTTAAAGAAGTTATCAAACAACTTTTTGACAAAATACCCAAACTTTGAGTTTTGAAAGGAGTAGAATTTTTTATGTAAACATTATACGGGGACATTGCAAACTCTTTCAGCCTACAATCATGATGCAGCCTAGAGAATTCCGTAGATATGCTTTCCGACATCCACACTTGGTTTGGGAACCTAGAGCTTGTCAGGTGGTGGGCAGTTTGGTGATGGATTGCTCGAGGGCAAGCAATCTTTGGGCCAGGAGGATTGTCATGCCCATTTATATTGGCCCTGTCCTTAGGCTGGTCTTGGTTGTAAGTTGTAGACCTTTTTGTAACTTGTCCTATTTGCTTTTTAGCCCCATCTTTTGGGCCACTCATTTGAAATTGTATTAGATCGACATGTTTGTTAATGGAGGTGTGAATCTCATATTTATTCGGCTTCTAGGGAGCATTTGTAATCATCACCGATCATCTCATCTCTTGTTTGTATTTGCAATTCCAGTTTGGAATTGAGTCTTTTGTTTGCAGTTTCAGATGTGCAAGATCCTCCCTAATGTTTTGGGTTCACCCAAATTTGTGAAGTTTTATGGGGAAGACAAATTTGTTGTAATAAGAGATTCACTATTGTGCCTGAAAATACAAATGTTTTTTTTAAGGAATATTAGCAATTCATCTTATCGCTTCTGCGATAATATTAGTATACTATAGATACGCTCTGATCTTACATCTGTGGTATAAAGGATTATAATATATTATAATATTTGGAGGATCATAATCAAAGAATTAAGACTTGAAGAATTTTATTTTTATCAGGAGCTGCCTGACTGTATGCTTAATTTAAATTACATATTTAATTATGCCCATGAAGCCACTGTTACACATCATTGTTAGAAGGTACAGTAAAGATACAGAGACACATTCTTGTAAGGCATACATGTATAAGTTGTAATTAAATAATAATATGGACACCCAATAAATATCAAAGCATCCATCTCTGTGGATCGTGAAGAACAAAAATGACAACCAAGTGTAAAGACTACTGTTGCAGAGGTGCAAATTTGTTGTTGTGTGGCAAGGATAGTAATGGTTGGGCGATTCTGGGACTCAATTATATTTTTGATATGATCCTTGTTTGATTATTGCTACAACAATCCTATTTATGCCGCTAATATTTTGGTACCTGGTTTGTGGGACCACTGTGTGAGTGCGAGCAACTCATTCCTTGTTTTAAGCGATAATATATGGCACTCACAATAGTGATAAGACAATCCATATGTTGAGTCATTCAATTATTAGCGATTGCCATATCTATCAGAGACACAGGAGAAACGACAGTTTGAGTCTTTTCTAACAGGAGCTGCAGCAACGAGAGTTTTGTCCTATCGGTACTCATACCGAAAGATATATTTATTGACCCTATTCTCTATTGTCAATGGCTCATGTATGATCAAATTGATTCCTCTATTCAACGATCGCTATTCACAAGATATACTTGTATTTGTGCCTTGACAACAATTAATGGAATTGAGCATCGAAATTCAATGTTGGGCATATGATTGAAGACTACTATTTATGCTTGACACACTCATTGCTGTAATCAGGCGACTGGACTCCTTGGAATTACGGTTAGAGGTGCGATTAGGAGGTCGTACTTATCGAGAGTCAATAATCTACGTTTCATTAGTCCAAGACCAGAGAACCTTGTGGGATTAGCATTTATAGAGGTTGGGTGTGAAATATAGTTGATATCTCTTAGTAACAAAATAGTTCTTTAGGGAGCGATCCTTCATACACATCGGGTTTGGCAAGTGTATTTCCACCATCAATATGTAGATCTGCAGGAGCTTTGAGGATTTGTGGTGACTCTGTGAACGAGTATTGTGAAGATCCCAATGGATCTTGACTTGATATGTAAGGAAGGTTTTGAGTCTTGACACATCGACCACCGCTATACAAGGATGAGGATCGTTGTTGCAAAAGAAGATCAGGTATTGTTTATGAATACAAATCTGAATATTATCTATCATTAGGAGTACAAAGTAAGAATCTCGAAGACAATTGGATAAGGATATTTCAAGCATATCGTTATCCGTGACTCACAACGTGGATGCATCATTAGTATTCCAGGTACACTTCTAAAATATAATGAAGTATAGTTGCTTTATTCAAATTGGATAACAGAGATTTTGTTCATGTGTTGCACATTTGCCTATTTTGCTCTTGTATGTTTGGGGACATTACAGGATAGGCATCAATGGATAGGGAACAAAGTATCGCATAGGAAGATTAACTTTGTTTCAGATCTTTGGATAGACTATAACTCACAATGATAGAATATCGTCAATGAGGATAGGAGAAATGGATCATAATTTCACTCTATCTTTGGATCAACATTTACTCATTCTCATGGATTGGGAGTTTGGAAAAGTGGAGGTTTGGATTCATGGCTTTGAAAGGGAATGGCAGAACTTTCAGCTCTCATTGGATTAGCATTTTCACTCTTAAGATGAATGGATTTTATGTCTTGGAGAGTAGTGGTGGGTTTAGAAGCCAGTAAGGGACTTTGGTATGCAATGATAAGGTGAATGTTAGAGGAGTTCTTGGAATTTTAGGATTTGGAGGTGGATTAGGAATTTTGAGATTTGGAGGTGATCTTGAAAATTGGAGTTTAGGATTTGGAAATGGAAGTTGGATGAAGAAGCGTGACAAGTATGGACCTAGGGCAGGGTTTTTTGAAACTTTTGGACTTTCCATGTTGTGTTGCGACCCCCACCACGCAGATATATGTGCCATTTTCTCATGCTAATCCTTTGGCGGCCTTTGGGGGTTGTTGGAGATTTTCCATCGTTTTGGATTTATCCAAAACGTAGACTAATCCCCGCCATTGCTAGAAATTTGTCATTCCTTATGGAATTCTCTTTTGCCGCAATTTGTCTGAAGGCAGAATTTTGTGCATCCAAGGGATTGAGAAATACCCTCCAAGGGTGAAAATCTGACATTTCTTGTCCATTTCTTCCATTCTTTTGAGTCCTAAGGTGAGTTCTTGTATGTGCAAAGTATTATGAAATCCCCGGCCAAGGCAAAATTTTGATTCCCTTAGATGATATTCCTTTGATATTCTATTTCTTGTCCATTTGTGATGATGGAATCCATGGCTATTCCAAATATTCATACTTCTTCCTTAATCACATTTCTCTTTTATTTCATTCAATTCCTCCATGACTTAATCGATTAAAATGTGCATTCCAAGTTGCAAAGTCTTGGCAACTTTATTCATTCCAAACTTATTTTTTCAATTCCTTGCTTCTTCTTGACTTATTCCTTAATGCAAAGTCCTGAAAGCCTTTGTCCAAAACCTTTGAAACTCCGTATCCTTGATCATTTTATTGTTCCTAAACGAGAACTTAAGTGTACTAATGACTCTCCATCTCCACTACCTCTTTCTTGCTCGATCCTAAGCAGGATTTTGAGTTGCTACTAGTATAATCTTTGCAATGCAAGATATAATCCAATTTTCTTAAATGCAGAGATAAAATGCAGAATTCGGACAAAAACACTCTAAAGGGAGAGAGACAATAAAACGAAAACCTAAACTAACCCATGGCATGAAAGAGAGTTGGGGGTCCCTGTTTGCGACAGGGCTTGTGTGCAAGGCACAACATGCTCCAACCAAATTTGCCAAAGAATAAAGGGCCAATATCCTTTGTAGACAATATAAGAAGGAAGTTGTCGTAGGGGGTTGACATGAATTAATAGAATGGAGTAAAAGATATGTTATATTAAAAGCATGAATTGAATTCTCCAAGCCTTATTGGATTTTAATATTTACCATCGGGATAACTCGCATATGAATACATGATTCTACTCGCATGTAATGTCCCCCTTTTTGGTTGGGTTAGAATTTCGAAACAATTACCTTTTTCCAACTTCTTACTTTGCCAAATAGTTAGAATGGAACCCATGTAAGGATATTCCATTAGATATCCATTGCTACCTCTACTATGGAACTCTGAGCAATGAAGACAAGTAAGGTCGCTATCTCTTATATATGCAAATCTCGTTGTCCTTGATTTGTCTTCATGAGGATGCAAATATATTTAATCTTATTTACACTGATGCTATTGATAACTTAATATATCCTTATAAGTATGTAAGTATTTCCAATATTGCTTATAGAAATGTTATTGAGGTTTATGATATAATACTTATATCAATGTGATCGTCCTTTCTCTTGTTTGCTGATATTAATGTTGATCTAATATAATATTGCTTATTACTACTACTGATATTATAGTCCTCTTATTTATGTAATGGTTCAAGTACAACTGTGATACTCAATGAAATGAAGGAATGTTAAATCACAATCTCTATTCTAGCAATTTCTAGTGAATATAATGTATTGTGTTCCTCTTCTTGTTAATCTGATTTATACAATTTATGATATCTGATGTAATGAAATCGTATTTTTCTCCTTACCTAAGCTTCAATGATAGTTGTTGCTACTGGATTTAACCTCGTGCCATCTTGAGGTCACTGACTTTATGTCTCATACTGAAGGCATTGTCTCTACTGTCAAAACTGACTTAGCGCTGATTGTATTATCGTCTCTGCTGTTTGATCGATCAATATTAAATATCTCTGTGTTTTTATTCTTCCTCTCTTCCTTATTCACTGATATGAATCCTTCTTCAGAGGTAAATTCCCCCCTTCTACCCTCCTATTGGGTAATTTTATGGTATGATTTACAGAGATAATTGGACGCTTCAAAATATCTATTCTCCCATTATGGTGTCGTCAGGGGATAGTTGAATCATCGAGTGCCTAAGTCAGAGTTTCTAGGAGATAATTCTATGAATATATCCGCTGTCTCTAAGTCTGCCGTCCAAGACCTCCATATCCGTATCACTCGGTGAATCATTTCTAGAATATGAAATCGATCCTCTAGCTTATTTCTCTTCAACATATATATAATAATTGCCACATATCCCAGGAATATAGTCGGCGTCCATATGCGATCTCAGGTGCTTCCGGTCTGGAGTGAACATCTTGGAATCACCCGATAAGTGAATGATATATTCTAACCTATTCTAAACAGCCGTAAGACCCCTTTGATCAAATTACTCCTCCGTTTATATGCCACCTCCAAGGTCGCGTATTTAGGAGTAGATGCCATTTAGTTTATATATTATTAGATACTCCTATACATATATATATATATATATATGTATTAATAAATGTTTGATACATTATTATATATTTACATGTTATAATATATCTCATATTTATCTTATGAAATATTTGATTAGTATATATTTTAGATTATTATTATATAAATAATAATTATATTATCAAATATTATATAATATATATATTGATATGTATATTATTTATAATAATTTTATATTTGATATATCAAGTTTTATATTTTAATTATTATATATTCAATATTATTATTGTACTATAAATTATATTATTATTTCAATAATATATTATTATATTCAAATTAGACTATTGTATATTATTAAATATTATTGATAAATTATATACTTCATTAATTATATTGTTATTTATCATTTATTTTATATTTCATATTTTTGATTATTATCTATGATCAAATCTTTTTATGTTAAAGTTCTAATTGAATTTCATTATTGCAATTTCGTCTTTTAGAGATTCCACAAAACAAGATGAGGATATCGCCAATGGGTTTCAAATCAAAGGGACATGACAGAATTGTACCAAAAATTAGATAGAGATGCTCAGTGAATAAAAGTCTATTCCTGAGTTTCCACTACAAATACCAAATTTCCTTAGAAAAGGAATACCAAAAGAAAAGGTGATTAGTGTCCTTATTTTTGCCATGGAGAAAACAAAAGAAAAGTCTTTGAAAACCTCTCTTCTTGATGGTGTTCCATATTAAGCATCCGCCGTGTGCCAGAAATGAAAGAAATGAATTACATTTGGGCACACCATACCTTTTCCAGATTTTCTTCCACCAAGGAACTCCATATTCCCTCTTCTCTGAGCTTCTAGAGCCTAATACCCAAGTGCTATTGTCTAAGCTCCTTTTGAGTCATGGCCCTAACCAAGGATATCTAATTGTTCCAAAGAACTATAAGGTGTATCAGAAAAATCAAAGCTAGGAAATCATGCTCCTTTGCATAACCTCCACTTGGCAAACTCCAAGGTACTTTCCACCATTGGACTAAGGATCCCTCCAAAAGACGGACTACTTAAAATCAGCAACCTTGGACCAACCTGCCTCTAAAAAAATGTCACAGAGAATTTGGAGTCGGGGAAAGTTTGAGATGATAGGGGGATGATTATCCTAGGAGCCATCCCAGAACAATGCACCATTTCCTTTTTTTGTGCAAAAGAACCCTCGCTTTATAAGTAAAGCCCTCTTCCTAATAGTCCTCCAAATCATGGAGACTTTCTCAACTCCATCTATGGAATATCTTCATCAGATACTCTTAAATATTTGCAGTTAATAATTCTTGCCCACGACTGATCTTGATTTTAGCATCTCCAATATAGTTCAGCAGCTAAAGCCTGACAATCAAGCTTTGACTATTTGAGATGAAATCCCAATTTGCAAGACTGTTTCTGATTGTTCATGTTTCCAATGCATAAGAACTTTCTGGAAAGAGTATTGAATTCCTTAAGAAAACACTTAGGAAACAGTTTTTATTGATGCTGCACGTTGGAAGAATTTTGCATTTCATCCAAAAAGGGAACTTTATAGGCTGCCTTGATTAGCTTCATTTTTCTACTATATGTTCTTCAAGTTCAAGCTGTGTGGTTCTTTCTATTTCCTGCACTTCTTGGAGCCATTTCTATCTTCTTGTCCATTATGAACTTGCAGCCCTGCCATTTTTACTACCGCCTGAAATGCCACCACCAAGGGGCATCTCTTTTATTAAATTCACCCAAGCTAGACAACTTCATTTGGGTGTACTGCACCCAAAATTGTATATGGTAGGTTCCTTAATTGAACATGTCACATTTGATGTTAAGCATGTAACGTGTCTTATGAGGATTTGAGCACGTGTTTCCACTATAAGTGCCAATGACTTACCACTTGAGATCATCCCATTTGACAGTAGGTGAATTATATTGGTTTTTTGGCGAATCCTTATTTAACTGGATATAACTTTAGCACAACTGTTGTTTGCATCATTTCATCATGGGCTTTATGTCTTGGTATATCTAATGCAATGTTGATTTAGATCGCCTTGAAAACATTCATTAGGCCATTTGCTAGAGACTAGCAATGTTTGTGGGATGTGACAATCTTTGTGCCTTTTGAAACTACCTCTGACCCACTTGAATAATACTTTTTAGTGGGAAGAAATGCAGTTGACCACATGTTCACTTTATAGAAACTGAAGTAATGATCTAGGAAATGTATTAGTACTCACCAACAATCAACTCCTTCATATCCCAAAAACATGCCATTTTTTCTCTCAATTGACAATATTCCTGTTTCACACTTGGTTACAAACTTCAATAATTAAAAAGATAATGTTGAATTTAGTGAAATGATAATTTCGCGAGGATTCCACTCTATGACATTTGGATATATTAACAGAAAATAGATAATGATGAAGATTCTCTAGTACCTGTAATTGTGCTTTATTTTCAATTCCAGGCAATGGACTGCTTTTTCAGTGTGAATTTTGGCAATCTGCTACTGAAATCCTACATATATTACTTTTTAAAATGAGACTTATTTTTTTTGTGGAGTAACTTGCAACGTGTATATATTTGGTAAGATAAATTTGTGCCGACTACAATTTAGTTATTCTTAAAATTTGTGTTTTTTCTCCATTTCAATATTGGCAAGCGTGGTTTCTTGTTTTTATTTCTTGGTAAGTATTTGTACAACAGATAAAGCTTGTGCAGATTAATTTCACTCACTTGAGATGGTACAGCGTCTGAGAGAATTTATTTTTGTTTTAGTGGAATATTTGGTATCTTTTATAAAATGGTGATTATGATTTATCGTGAATTTATAATTTAGATGTGACATTTGAGATTGCACTACCATGCTGTCTTGTTTGGCATTGAATTTCCTCCAACCTTGATCAATTTTGTGTTTAAAAATCTGCTTGAGAACAAGGAAATCAATATTAACATGACTTGTACATTCTTTTCCAGGTGGCCGATGCAGCAAGATTACGATTTTCAGCAAAGGATTACAGTGATCATATGGCTCTTGTACGTGCATATGAAGGCTGGAAAGATGCTGAAAGAGTTGGATCATCCTATGAATACTGCTGGAGGAATTTTCTCTCACCTCAAACAATGCAGGCCATAGATTCTCTTAGAAAACAATTTAGTTTTCTGTTGAAAGATGCCGGTTTGGTGGATGCCGATGCTAGTACCTGCAATGAGTTATCTCATAATCAGTCATTGGTCCGAGCAGTTATTTGTGCTGGCTTGTTTCCTGGCATTGTTTCTGTTGTGGTATGATATTTTAGTACAAATTTATTGAACTTCAATAATTAGTGGGTGAAGATAATCTTCTGTGGAGTACTTTTGGGATTCCAATAAATGTTAGTGTAGATCCATGATCAATAGATCAATAGAGATTTAATAATGTCGGTTTTGATTTGTTGCTTGCTAATGGCTCTTAGTTGAAAGTTTTCGATAGACTTTAGGGAGGTGATGGTTCATAAAGTGTAGTACTATTGCCATTGTCTTGACATATAGCATGCTAGATTTGATGATTGTTGTCTTTGCAAGTATCTTCAATAGATGCTTTTGCTATTGTTGTTATTGCTAATGGTCACAAGCCTGCGGGAGAGAGCTAGATATGCTCTCAATGCATTATGCGTAGGTCTATAACTATCCCATTAATGGTCATGGTGCCTGGGATGTGTGAGGAGTTTGTTAGATACATAGAGCAAGATGTTGGTTGATTTCAATATCTATGGTTGAGCTTGTTAAAGTTGCATGAGGGGGTATCTAAATCTTGGAAACCCTTGTCTAATGATATGCTTCTCTACTTGTGTGCATATAGTTTTTTATAGAAGTGTGTGGAGTTGGGGAAGATTGTCAAGTTCTTTTGGAGGCCAGTCAATGGCATTGAAGATTAGTCCTTTTGTGTGTGAAGTTGTGGTTCTTCAAGTTTGTTTCTTAGTCAACTTCCTTTGCTTTAGCTCCTATTCAGGTTCATATGCTGAATCTTATGCTCCAACTTAGTCAATTCTCTAGTTTGACTAGCATTGGCAATGCCTTTTTCCACTCGCCTCATAGCCTCATCTCCTTTTGACCTATGCATAGATGCTTGATTAGATGGGCCTTCTTCTATTAGAAGTGATTAATTTGAAGGTAGGGCATCACTTTTGGACTGAACCTCTTGATTATGAAAAGATTGCTTTCCATTGGTAAGTGTGGTTCTCTTACAGTCATTTAGCTGAAGTATGTACGAGGAAAAAGTTGGAAGGAGTACCTCTTATGTTTGGAACAGAGGCGAGGAGAGGTGACATCAGCTGGTATGGATTGACCCTAAATCGACAACTTACTAGTGGAGTGATTCTCCGTGTGGTGCCTCCCTTATTGTGAAGGCTTCTTTAGGGTCTCCAATTTTCTTTGATGTAGTGTTCTCTACTCCTGCCCCTCACCTATTGTAGATGCATCTCCTCTTGATTTTCATCACTAGCTCATGGTTGGCTCTATTAGTAGTTCCCCCTTGGGTGCTCAACAAGTTATGGGGAAAGGCTTTTTGGATGCTGCAGCTTTCTGGTGTCAAGATTGAATGGGGCTTCACATTCCCCTCTCTGAAGATTGTGATCTATAGGAAGGAGTTCATTCTTCTTCCTCTCTGCAACCTCACTTGCCATCATTAGATCTATTGGTTAATGAGGATAACTTTGTTGGGTGGACTTCTTTCTATAATAGGATGGCTACTGAGGAAGAAAGCCTTTATCCATATGATCCTCCAGTCCCATAGGAACAGGGGTTTGGTTTACTATCTTGGTTCTAGCTATTCTTTGGCTTGCTTGTAGTAGTTGTTCTTGATTGAATCTTTGTTGTTGGCTCCCATTTTTAGTTGGGCTTGTGCCCCTTTGTTTGCTCTCTTGTTCTTTGCTCAATTTTAATGGGTGAGGACCCCAAATGAATCCTCCTATAAAACTATCAAAAAATGGTTACATGATATATAATAAATCTTTAAATCTCAAATAAATCACGACTGTAATTTCCCTTTCTGCAAAGTGATCTAGTGGGACTTATTAGCCTATTTAATTTCTATAGGCTGTAGTAGGAAAAAACTGAATTCATTAATTTAATTATTTAATTTCATTTGACAAAGCTCTTTCTAAGGGTAATATTATTTAATTAATTTAATAAGTTGTATAAAGTGACTTTAGTGGTTCTTTATTAAAAAAATATTAAAGTCACTTTATTTACCTGGGCAAAAGTTAAATATTAATAAGTGCGAGAAATCTTGAAGCAAGAGATCAAGAGCATAGAGAAGCAAGAGAGGATCCTATTACAAGAGACATTCTCAGTTCATTTAGTTAGGGGACAGCGTGATACAGATCAACACATTGCTTAAATAATGGTTATGTTGACTCACCATATTTTGGGCAACAACAATGATAATAACAATAACAATGGTGGAGGAAATAATGGAAATAATGTCCAAGGTGATAACTCAGTAAATAACAGAACTGCAAATTAGTGAATTGGAACAGCTAATACAAGACCTCTCATGCCCATCTTTTCTCCAAGGATCCATCCACAAGCTGATAAAAAACATAAACTAAATGAATTAGAGGATTAGATCTTGCAAGATTGGAGGCATGCAGGTTTAGATTATGAGGTTTAGATGTCTTTCCGGGGTTATAGGGACCTTGTGATGAAGCATAGACCTCATAGGGGTAGAAGATCTCACAATAATGACTTACACAAAAAGGTTGGCAAACTAACTTCTCCCTGCTGTGGTGGGTCTGGAAAGACAACAGCAAGAGCATGGGTGCAAAAATTGGATATCTACTTTCAGCTTAACCCCATGCCAAAAGAAGAGGGTACTGGTCATGAATGGTGGCATCACGGAATGATTACTCTGGGACATGATTAGATCGATTATTATGCAAAATTCACTAAGAGCTCATTGACAAATTCGACAAAATGGAGTCAGAATTTCAGTTTAAGGAGCTGGCTCAATTAAAACAGAGGTTCAATGGACACCTACATTGTTGATTTCTTGAGATTATCAGTGTTGGTTACTGACATATCAAAAAGAAGGTTGTTTGTTATGTTCATGGATGGTTTGTCAGATCCTTTGAGAGGATAAATTAAGGCTCTCAGTCCAAACACCTTGTAGGAAGCCATCAAGAAGGCCTAGAGACGTGGAATCTTTAGCTACCAAGAATAAATTTCATTCTAAAGGATCCACATCACAAAAGGATAAGGGTAAAAAGCCTTTTTACAGAGAGTGGCCTAAGAAATACATATTAGATGATTAGGTTTGTAATGAGTTGCGAAGAAAGAAATTGTCTTTCAACTATAAGGAACCTTGGGAACCATGTCACAAGTGTCTAGGGAAGGGCAAGGTGCACTACATTGAGGTGATTTCTGACAGTGAAGAGGAAGAGAAGTCAGAACACATATAGGGAAGTGAGCACAGTGATTCAGATGTTGAGCAGTTGAGAGACGAGGATCAGCCACCTGAGGAGGTGAAGGGCGGTGCTATTTATTTTTTATCTGGAGCAACATTGATTCAATTCTTTCAGAGTGTAAGGAGTGTTGTAGGGGCAGCATGTGACAATGTTATTAGATAGTGGGGCTACTCATAAATTCATTGACTCTGCATTGGTAGCTAAGAGGGTGTAAGATCTCCTAAAGGAATCTTGCCTAGATTTCCACTTTCCTTAGTTATTCCTTCAAACAGTTTACATGCACGCCGATGCAACTGTTGTAGAACTAATGGGTTGATTATATGCATTTATTCTTTGCAAGAAGAAATAATCAAACCACTAAGCAGAATGATTAATCTCAGAAAATAATCAGTATGCTGTCATAACAATAGCAACTCAGAATGCATCTTCTTGAACTCAGTAACACAGTGAAAATCATTCGTAGGTGTAGAAGAATACAATCCAATCTTAATGGAGGCAATATATGAACAATCAGAAGTCAGAGTGTTATTCTTTTATGAACAGTTATATTTCAGATACCAGCAAACGGTCACCCAATATGGAGTTGCAGAGAAACTAACAATTGTTCGATCCTCCCTACAGCCTGGCAGGAGAAGTTCACGGTAGAATAATTAATTTAATATTCTGGTCTTGAACACTTAAGAGCATACTTCCAGATGTCTCAAAATCTGCCACTGCCTTGAACAATCTGCACCCCAGTTTGTAAGCACTTGCCGTCAAGTGGTATCAGCTGAAGATGTAGGGTTAACATGCACTCAACTCCAGAAGCTGCTGTCTATGGAGACCCCCGATAAGCATAATAAACATCAGCGTTAATCTTACAGGGCCAAATCTGAGTCGTTCTACAATTATCTATACTTACCACCAACAAGCAAATATTTCAACGCCAACTTTTATAAGAAGTAGAACAATAGCTCCCCGTGGGCTAATATGTCTTCATGTCCACAAAGACATTTAGACTTCTGGAAAGTTATATCCAGCAAATACAAAAAAGACTACCTTGCCAATTCTAATCTTTAGAAAACCAAAATATTGTTCGGCCCAACACGAGCATTTCTAGAATGATATACGGTTATATGATAAATTTCCAGCATTAATATTAGGAACCGTTCATATTATATCATCCCCTTCAATAAAATTATCTCAACTTCAAAGTTTCAGCAGAATATTATTATTCAGTGTAAAACTCCTCGCCATTGCCTATTGATGTAGCGAAATAATAAATCGGGCCCCACAGTTACCACTCAGATAATATTCTTATTTGAATTGGCTCCTTTATTAATACTTGCAAATAAATAAGAATCCCCGAAGCCAGTTTGTCACCAAAGGTATATCAAACACATATTTATCAGAATAAAATATTTATTTGTTTCTCCAAATCAAAACTACAAATATCTTAATTTCTGAAATAGATTTCAAATCTTACAGATTCGGCACATGTGTGAACTCCATAGCGAATCCACTCCCAAGAAGAATCAGGTTTTCGTCCAGCTCTTCAATCAACTCCTGAAGGTTTTCATCTCCAGAAATTCAGCTAATGCAAATGCACCAGACAAATTCTTCAATTTCAATAATAATCTGAACATCTGCTGAATAATCCTCTCCTTGTACTTTTATAGTATTCTCCAGAAAACTCTTAGCATTCCATCTCTTTGTCTTTTTAATTTGAAATAAAGTGACTTTAATTTTATAGTTCTAGTTGACATAAAGAGTCACTTTAATTTGCTTTATTAAATAATTAAATTAAGTTGTCATTATATTTCAACAACTTAAATGTTTTAATTAATTTCTAATGTCCCCAAAAAAGGGGGGCATTATAGTCCTCCCTCAGAGATTGCTCGTCCTCAAGCAATCATAAATCTTCATACCAATACCGGGATCCCAAATAAATCTACAAATAGCTCCATTGCAAATTCTAGAACAACTGAACTCAAAATCAATACCTACCACACTGTGAAACAATTTACTTAGATGCAACTCATTCATCATTAAGATTCCTGGATCCCAAGGCTAATTTGGAGAACTATCATTCCCATCACCTAAAGACTTCAACTCATTCTTAGTTTCATCTCTTTGAAACCCAACATAACAAACATCCGGAAAATGCAAACTGAAAATCCTGCAAGCAACAAATCCTCTTTCTGACGGTGAGTGCATCTCATACCATGATGAATATAATCCTCTTTATACTAATCATTTAGTCTCTTCTTATTTGTCATCATAAACATATTCAACTCATCAACTTGCGGGCTGAAAGAGAAATGATATGCACTCCTTACAATGCCATCAAGTTGATAAGTACCACCTTTCTGCTGCTTACTCTGTCAAAACTACAATCTGGAAGCCTATTATCATATAAAAATTAGTTTGCAAACCTGCTGCAACAAATGGTATCAGCACTATTAAGACTGATAATTTGATTTTAACATCTTCAGGAATGCATTTCTTGTCATCTGCTGATAACAACTCCAACTTACACACCATATCTCAAGAGGTGCTCCATCATCCAACTCGAAGAGTGGATTATCATATATCACATCAACATCTACTTCAAATATTGGATTATCAATAAACTAGAAAATTGCCTCCTGCTGATTTATACTCTCATTTTTTGGTTTCTCAATCATATAGGCAGCAATGTATTCATCTTGACATAAAAATGTACCTGTGAACTTAGCTTCCATCTTGTGTGCTGACACTAGTCTAGGCTCGCCATCTGATGAAGCCTTCAACACTACCTCCTTCCCATCCTCTAAGAACTCCAACTGCATCTTGTGATGATCCAATGTGTATCTACCAACAAATTGAAGCCATTGCATGCCTAGAACCACATCAAGTTGTTCTAACTTGATCACATAGAAACTATCAGTCAATGTGTAAATCCCCAACTGAGTACGAAGTTGAGGAACTCTTGTAGTGCAACTCAAGGTTTCACCACTAGCAACTATCACCCTAAAACCTGATAATTTCTCAACTTGTAATCCACGTCCTGCAACTAATTGTTCACCAATGAAGTTGTATGTAGCACCAACGTCTACCAAACATACTACTGGCTACCCTTGAAGTACTCCCCTTAATCGAAAGGGATGGTACAAAGGTACTAACAATGTAGTGATGGTGACTTTAGGCTGATCATCAATCTTCTAATTTGGTTTAGAGCTTTTGGAATTTCCTTTAGGCTACTGATAGGAAGTTGTGTCTAGGTCCATTGCCTTTTTAATTGCATCCTGTAGAGAGCTAGGTTCGAGGACTTTCACAAATCCTGTGATCTTATCGTTCAAACCTTTAATAAATAACATGACCTTCCTTTCTGACAGATTTGGAACCATCACTGAAATTCTTTGAAATTCCTTGATAAAAGAATCCAATGAGCCACTCTGTTTTAGCTGTGCCAACTCCTTGTAGTATACATCTATATCCTTCCTATCAAAACAAGCAATTAACTTATTACTGAACTCCTCATATAAATTAATCAATCCATGGTTGTAAGTCATGAGTCTATGATGCCACCAATCATAGGCTGCTCCGTCTAAGTGCATAGTAGCAAATTTAATTGCTTCTGTCTCCTTCATGATCTTGAGTGTCAATAAAGTATCCAACTTATGTATCTAAGCTCGTACAGTTGTCTAATTGCTGCCATCATATGTTGTAAGTGACAACTTGTTTGTAGCATGCTTCAAGTCCTTGTTTTGAGTTTTAGGCCTTCTATCTTGCCTGGTTCTCATGCTTTCCCTTCGCTGCCCCATATACTGTATGAAGTTTAAATCTGCCTTGACATGTTCCGGTAGTAGGCTTCATTCATCATGCATAGTCATTACGCTATTAGGCAGTGTAACACGAGGATGCGCNGCCCCCCCCCCCCCCCCCCCCCCCAATGTTAATATTTAGAACCATAAATGCATAAAACAAAAATCAGATAAATCAGGAACACAAGAGCACCAAAGATACCCTGGGAAAACCCTCCTCGAGGGAAAAATCCAGCCACACAAAAAAATTACTTTATTGAATAATAAATCAAAGTCTGAATACAAAGCTTCACAAGCTTAGGTAATAATATATATTCTCCACCAAAATATATAGAACCTTCAATATGCCTGAATGATCTCAGAATTATCTTTTTATAATAATAGATACTACGCACTTACTAATGATCACATAAAAAACACTTAGCCACTGTATTCTCAAGCCAATGCTCACGGTATGCAACACAATAATAATTACCCAGAATGATGCCAATAACTTGAGATCGGATTACTCACGATATACACAACACTGATCACCTATCGAATACTAACACTTCACATAGCACTATGCACAATATATGAAAAGAATCACCTACAGATGCACACAAAATTAAACAGAAATGACTTCAGAGATCATCGTCTCAATATTACGCACTGCAACTGATCATATCTAATACACAATGAATGACAATACCCTTGATCCTCAAAATCACGATCCTCACCATATTACCTTCGATACTCAGAATTTCATAAGATGAGCAAGAAGGATGCTTCGTCTCTAATTGCCGTGTTGTATGAACCGACAACAATTACTCAATATGAGCCGATACATATTCTTGATGTCTTCAATGCACAATATCAAGAGACGTGGTCCACCATATGAATACACCGTTTAAATTTTACAACAAAGGCCACAAACATCTGTCGTTACATGAAAGACTGACTCAACAGTCACGTTATCTGGATTTCCAATGTCTTCCTCATGATTTGACGACAATATATATGAACCGACGACAGTTCCACAACAAATATGTCTTGCCATATTCAAAATGTAGTGCCACATAAATGATATGAGATGAAGATCTTCAATAACAAAAAACATCATATATGCACAGCCTGTATGAGAAGATACATTTCAGGTATGTTGATATCTCCTGAAGCTACAAACTTCAACACTCCCTCTTAGCAAAGGAGATACCATTTAAAGATTCTCATGTCATGGAGTCTCTCAACATCACAGTTACAATGGCCACACCTATTTGTGAGGAAAACAAAGTTTATCACGGATTTTCTCAACGTGATAGCATCATGGAGTCACTCAACATGATGTTCACCATGGCTACTCCCATGTGTGAAATAAACACAAGCTCACGTCATAGAGTCACTCAACGTGATGTTGTCATGGAGTCTCTCAACGTGACATCCACTATGGCTACTCCCATGAGTGAAAATAAACACAAGCTCTCATGGGTTCACTCAGTGATTTTGTCATGGAGTCTCTCAACATGACATCCACTATGGCTACTCCCATGAGTGGAAAGAGCAACAAGGGCTTTCACTTCAAATTTCTCCGTCTCAAAGAAAAATGCATTACAAGGGCTTTCACCTCAAATTTCTCCGTCTCAGAGAAAAATGCATTACAAGGGCTTTCACCTGAAATTTCTCTGTCTCAAAGAAAAAATGCATTACAAGGGCTTTCACCTCAAATTTCTCCGTCTCAGAGAAAAATGCATTACAACACAATAAGAACTAATGAATGTTGAGACTCCATCTCAGCAAATACTCCTTCTCAGCAGGGGCAACATTCTCATAGCTTTGATTTTCACAAAAAATTGCAGTTGTCTCCAATATTTGACCAAACAATGAGCTTTTGAAGTTACACTGCTTCTCGAGCTTGCTAATCCTCTGCAAAGGACTTGGCACTCTCCCTCTGCCACACAAGCTTCCTTTGAATCTTCAAGCACTTCCATAAATCTGGTTCTGGATCTTTCCTTAAACCTGGTTTTGATACCATGTTAATGTTTAGAACCAGAAATGCATAAAACAAAGATTAGATAAATCAGGAACACAAGAACATTTATGGCAGGAAGTAACCCCATAGCTGATTTGTTCAATGTGCATTTGAAGGATCAGATAGATGATTCCATTGGCGGGTTCTTTGCCAATGGCATACCATTGCATGTAGCTCGATCTCATTATAAGGAGATGATGTCGATGGTGGCGAAGGGGGGATCATCATTTGTGTCACCAGGTGAGCAAAAATTGAGGACCGCGATCTTGGATAACCAGTAAACCAAGATCAATATTTTGATGGAGCAGATGAAGGCATGTTGGATAGAGTCTAGATGCAACATAGTTATGGATGGGTGGACGGACATTAGCCATTCATCAGGGGGCCCATACTTTCTGAGGGTAGTTGATTGATCAGGTCATCACAAAGATGCCGATTTTTAGTTTCAGGTCCTTAGAGAGGCTATTGTGGAGGTTGGGCCACAAAATGTGGTCCAAGTAGTGACAAATGCAACACATGTGTGCAGAGCTACAAGGAAGCTTATTGAGGCAGCCTATAGACATATTTGGTGGAGTCCATGTTGTGTGCATGCCATGAACAATGCACTCAAGGACATGGGGAAGATTGACTGGATTAGAGATTAGAGGAGTGGTCAGCGATGTGAGAGATGTGCAAATGTTTATCTGCAACCACCACACTTCACACGCACTCTTTAGAACCTTTGCGAAGAAGGAGTTCTTGAAACCAGTTGAGACCAAATATGCATCCTATTACATTCTCTTGGAGAGAATGTTTGAGTTGCAAGAGGCACTACAACTCATGCTTATGACAAATGAGTGGAATCGGTGGGCTGAGGCCAAGACAGAGCAAGGGAAGAGGGTGAAGGAGATAGTGAAGAGTGATCAATTTTGGAGTCATGCAAAATACATAGTCTCTATCATTACTCCGCTTTTCCAGGTGATCAGATATGGTGATGGGGATGCACTTACCCTTGGAGAGATGTATGAGTGCATCAATTCTATGCTTGACTAGATGGGGGCTATTGTGTGAGAGGACCCCACTTTAGCATTCTACAATGAGCACATTTAGTCAATCATTCAGCGCAAATGGGACAAGTTGAACACTCCTTTGCACGTGGTTGCTTGTGCAGTGAATCCTAAGTGGTACATGGCTAGGCCTGGTAGAGTTACACCACTTTAGGATGATGAGGTGAAGGCAAGGTTCTTTAGGTGCATTGATAAGATGTATGATAATGAAATTGCTGGTGAGATTCACACTGAGTGGACACAACTTGCCTGTTATAGGTTATTTGGATGCGGCAAAGATGGATATCAAAACTATGACACAAGAGCATCTGATTTTGAGGTGGAAATGTCATGGATTATAGAGGTCAAAGATTACCACACTAGCCATTCGTCTGCTATCTCAGGTTTCTTGTTCTTCAGCTGCAAAGAGGAATTGGTCTACTTTCAGCTTCATCCACTCTCTTAGGAGGAACAAACTTTCCTCTAGGAGAGCAGAGAAGCTAGTGGTTGTACACAGTGCCTTGCATATCATGGACCGAAAGAAACACATGTACAAAGGAGATCCCAACAACATGATGAGATGTAGAGCCATCATAGATTGATGAGGATGAGACTGCAACAGCTAGAGATGTAGGGTTGGTTGGTGTTCCTTTGGTCGATCTTGACTGTGAGGAGTCCAGTAGTTCCAATGATGAGGGTTTTCCTTGGGGGATGATTAGAGGCCCCCCTTCACTACATTTTGACATAATTTTGTACTTGTTTTGATATCATGCTACTCATTGTAATCATCTTTATGATATTTTATATATAATATAAATCAGAATCTTCTATTTGCCGATAATTTGAATTTTTAATAGTAATTGGTAATTCGATATTCATTGTTCAAAATGAAAACTTCAAGTTCAGTGTTCAAGTACTTAGTATATTGTATTCTGTAATGGGCATGTTGTAATTTTGCTATGTGCAACTATATGGTATTATTAGTTCTTATACTGTTATACATCATTTCATAACTAGCATTTCAAATACTGTATGTATAGTATATTACAGCAACCCCCCCTGCTCCCTGCCGTCGTCTCCTCATTGTCCCCCTGTCATCCCCAAATTGAAGCCCTTTTACCCCCCGTCCTGGAAACCCATCGTGCCTGAATTTGAAAGTCTTAGGATCTGTTCAATGTCTTCTATTCTGTTTCGAATGCTTAAAAAGTTCTGCCTTTAGAGCTCATACATGCAATATGTTTTGGCTGTCATTTTAAGCTGAATATAGGAGACAGCTAGATTGAAGTTTTGCCTTTAGAGATGAAGGCATTCATTTTATTTTTTCATAATACTTGCAGAATGTTTTGGCAGTTGTTCAATGCTGAAAAATGGAGACGACTAGAGAGACATGACAATGATGAGGAGTTTTCCTTGGGGGATGATTAGAGGCCTCCCTTCACTACATTTTGACATGATTTTGTACTTGTTTTGATATCATGCTACTTATTGTAATCATCTTCATTATATTTTTGATATAATATAAATCAGAATCTTCTATTTGCCGATAATTTGAATTTTTAATAGTAATTGGTAATTCGATATTCATTGTTCAAAATGAAAACTTCAAGTTCAATGTTCAAGTACTTAGTATACTATATTTTGTATTGGGTATGTTGCAATTTTGCTATGCTCAAGTATTTGGTGTTATTAGTTCTTATACTGTTATACGTCATTTCATAACTAGCATTTCAAGTACTATATGTATAGTATATTACAGCACCCCCTGCCCCCCCGCCGTCATCCCCTCACCGTTCCCCTGTCATCCCCAAATTGAAGCCCTTTTTCCCCCCATCCTGGAAACCCATCCCGACGTCCCCCAGTACTCGTGTTACACTGCTATTAGGAAATGCCTTCTCTGCTTCAACATTATTCACTTCCTCCTCATCATCACCAACAACAAAAGTAGGCATCAAGGGCCTATCAGAAGAGCGTGTGGGAGCTCTTTCACCCTGTGGGGAGCCAATTGTGCTACCACCATCACTATGACTATGCTGAGATCTCCTTGGGGCTGCACTCATCTGTTGAATAGCTACAGTATGCTACTGTAATACATTAGCCACCTGTTCTTTTCTGTTTTGGATCTTGGAAGAGCTAACCTATGGTTTGTCATGAGCATGCAGTCATGTATTTGCTGCGTTACCTAGTTTTATCTATGTTCTAAGATTTCTCTTGTTCATAAGCACTCTTTACGATTCTCCCAGTGATTTAGCAACAACTGCCTACTAGGGTTTTTGTGAAATGACACATTTATATATTTCTCTTTATCAACAAAGAAATGAAAATAAGCTCCATAAAGCAGGTCTTTTGCTAGGATATCCATCTATTACTTCTGCTAAGTAGGAAAACAGTGACTGAATCATGAAAGGTGAAATTCCTTTGAGGATGATCTGTAACTTGTTTTGGCGTTAAACCTATGTTTAAGCCATGTGGCATGATGTCACATCGGTAGCCTATCTAGTAACAAGTTTCTTTCTGGCTCTATGATCCCTTTTAGTGAGGCTCGGTCCAATATCTGTGAGGGACCATATACAACTTATGATTCCCATATAATGTCCATGTTCCATTTGGAGTATTATTTTTCAAAAGCACCATAGGCATGACAGTGTACAAGTGCATAGTTTTCAGTATAAGAAATCCACATGCATTTATCAATTTAGTGAACAAAGATGAATGATGAAAGATAATTATTTTACAATGCAGACGAGAAGATACAGCTACGTTGAATTTTCAAGAAATAATTAGTTTGATTGTTACGTCTTGGTCAATGTTGTCATGTCATATGTTGGATTCTTTGTTTTCACTTGGATGTATAGCTTCTAATATTCCTGGTTGGTGTACATACTACATACAGCACACAGAGAGATCAATGGCAATGAAAACCATGGATGATGGTCAAGTTATGCTTTATGCTGTAAGTAACCAGATATCCTTCTAGATTTGTTATGATTATGATAAATACAGTTAATGGAAGGAAGACTTAAAGTAGTACTTCGTCCTTTGGCCTTAAAGTATGATATTTAGAATTTACATTATGGATCCTTGAAGACTTTTTGATGAACTGAAGATCACCTTTTTTGCAGCCATTGAGTAGCTTGTCTCACTAATTGGATGTAATTTTTGAATTCAGAATTCTATTAATGCCCGAGAGCAGCAAATACCCTACCCATGGTTGGTCTTTGGTGATAAAATTAAAGTAAATACTGTTTATATACGTGATTCAACAGGAGTATCAGATTCAATCCTGCTTCTTTTTGGCGGCTCTCTATCTCGTGGAATTGTGGTAAGATCATCCATAATTGACTAATCTGATTCACATTGAAAAAATGCAATTTAATGGAACACTTTCTTGCAGTGTATGATTTGAATCTAATAAAATTGTGTTTGGAAGCCCCTGATTTGTATTTGCTCTTCAGGATGGTCAATTAAAAATGTTGGAAGGCTTCTTGGAGTTCTTTATGCAACCTGATTTAGCCAAGACTTACTTGAAACTCAAGAAGGAGCTTGATAAACTTATTCAGACAAAAGTAAGTGCTGTGCCTTCCAATTTTCCCGAGATAGCCTCTGTACTTTGTATGTTTGGCATTCAATTTGATTTAGATGGCTGCAGGAAATAATAACTAAAATTGATTTCTTATTCATTCCAGCTTCAGAATCCAAGTTTGGATATACATAAAGGGGGGCAGCATTTATTTCTAGCTGTTCAAGAGATAGTTTCAGGGGATCAATGTGATGGAAAATTTGTCTTTGGTCGTGAAAGTAAAATAAAAAAATCTAAGCCAGACCATGAAGATCCATACAACAGAAATGGACAAAATCCCAAATCCTTACTGCAGACCCTAATGATGCGGGCTGGCCATAGTCCTCCAAAATATAAAACGAAACAGTTGGGTACTAATCAGTTCAGAGCTCTCGTGGAATTCAGGCGAATGCAGTTTATTGGTAAAGTATGTAAATTCAAGCAGCTGGCAGAAAATGATGCTGCAGTTGAAGCATTAGGCTGGCTAACTGGTCTCGCTGGGACAAATGAGAAACAAAGCGGTCCATCAGCTCATGATGATGAAGAATTATTGCAATTGCTTACTGACAAGCTTAATAAAACCCGGAAGCGAAAGCAGAAGTGGAAGGGGAAACGTAGGGCATAATCATCTGTCTTTGAGTCTTTTAAGCTCTGAGATTAACCATGTGCATCGCTATCTGTTTTTAATTCTGAAAAATAATTAGAAAGCTCTTCTCAGTGTATTATGGCGGAAGATAATGTAAATGTTAATTTATTTTGTATATGAAAAAGGAGGGCAGAATATGTTCAATTATTGATCTCTCTATATGCTTGCATATTATCTTGGAAATGTGTCTGCCTGATTATTGTACTTTTTTAACACGGGGCAGATTACCCAGCCTGCAAGCGGTGCATTTCATACCATCCATCAACAAATCATTGTCACGTATTATGATGGAAGGGAATCTTAAACAAAAATTAAGGGAGAGGGTTCAGTAGCTGCCCATGTACCAATAACACAAAATCTCTCAATTAAGTCCTTCTATATAACCAATACAACAAAAGTAAAAGCTTCCTAAAGTATTCCACATGTTTTGCTTGTGCATGTGCATGTGGAGTTCACCTTTAGAAGTGGACAAAATACATGCAAGTGCAGATGCAATATAGGACAAATTGGTCCAAAATACACGCTTTTTTAATTACTTTTAAAATTCAGCATTTACAATAACCACACACTTGGACAGGGTGCAAAAGTCAAACACTTTATATTCACACATCTTAGTGCACACTTATTGGTTTGTAAGGTACCATTAATTCTAATGCCAACCAATTAGATGGGCTATCAAATGCACATTCTCTCATACGTGTTCTCACTTCCACATTGGTCAAGTCCATTTACTATAGGTACCTACACAAACAATAAATGGTTTTAACTTCTATACTGGATAACAAAATAAATATATTTTAACTTCTATACTGGATAACAAAATAAATATAGCTCACAATTGAGTGATGTCATCATAGCTTTCATACAAAAATTGCAACTTCAATTTTAAATGACTGAATACAAGTTCTATTAAATTAATTTTAAACTCAACAACCAAATCTAATACTTTCTTTTTTAAAATCTGAGTAAAATGAAAGAGGGAAATTTGTAGCATCATATTCGCAAGGTATTAAACTATCAATTTATTTTAGGTACACATCTAATACCATCCATAACATCTAGAGCTTTACTAAATATGCCACACAAGTTCCTAACTACTCTAGAATTCTTCAAGTTGGTTTTGTCAATGTTAGCATCATCAAATGCATATATATGATATTTTTATACCACATGCAAATGTCTATGATATTTAGGGTTTCACGTTTAGTATGTAAATATGTTATGAATGTGGGTATATATAGTGATGAGATTTTACCTACCTCTAAATGCATCGAGGTAGATATACATAAGTTTTTTTAATTCTCTCCACTACATTGAAGGCATTGATTTTCACATTTTTATATATATCTACACACACGTGTGTGTGTGTGTGTGTTTATATAACATATATACACAATTTTATACACACATACATGCATAAATATACATGTATATACATACATACATAAGATATGTGTGTGTGTATGCACACATCCTTTTTATTACAAATATAAGTAATATTTGTATTTCAATAACTTCAATTACATTATTTTCATATTCCATATTTACTAGAGCTAACTAGATCTTACAATATTTGGTGCTAATGATTCATAGCTTAGAAACTATCTGATGCGGGAGCATTCGGGTGTATGTGTAGTCCTCATAAAAAAAAAATTTAGTTTTAGTTTTGGTTTTGTTTGGATTCAGTTATCAGGAGCAATCAAGAGTTGTCAAGAGTAATTGGGAGGTTTCAGGAGCTGTTACGAGTCATCAAGAGCAGTGATATAGATACATTCTAGAGGATTTTCAGAGCTATATTGTTTGGAGCTATTGGGAGCCATCAAGAGCCGTTAGGATTAATCTGAACCAATAAAGAGCTATCACGTGTTGTCCAACACAACCAATGCATTAAAATCAAAAAATTAAAAAAATAATATATTAAATTTGCATTCTTTGTGGTTGTTGGATTTCTTTCCAACTCTTCAATTTAAACTTGGAAAGGCTATTCATTTTCCTCATCTCGACTCTTCATTTCTCTCCTCGTGTATATATATATGTATTTGAATTCAAATGAAACAGGGTTCTTTTTGGGAGAGTTATTTTTTATTGTTGTTGATTTTGGAGGCAAAACATTGAGTTTTTTTAGGCAAAATGTCTCTTCATGTTTCATAGGTTGTAATTCAAGTTTCTATGTATTGTTGAAATTCAATTAATTGTTGTAATTTATTTGTGAATTGTTGTGTAAGATTTTTTTCTACGTGTTTGGGCATATCCCCGAGCACGACTCCTCCAAGTGGAATCAGATTAGGTTTGAAGAGAATTGAAGGAGTCAAAAACAAAGTTCTGAAGGAGTTTTTGTTGTGGGTAAGAAGAGGAAAAGAGAAGACCTGCAACAACAAAGAACTTTTGGGAAATGGCACAAGGTGAATGTGGTACGGGAAGAGAAGCACTTAGAAGTGTAGACCCCTTCATGATGGAGATGTTGAGAGGAATAACAATCAAGCTAGAAGCCATTGAAACATCACAACATAGAGGTATTCATGTTGAAGATGTAAGTGATGAGGAAAATGAACAGGTTGGGGCAACATGAGAAGAAACCCAACCTGGACTCGACCAAGGAGAGGAAAGGTTTATTTGAGCCATAACCAAACCCCATTTTGACCCTCCAAGCTATAATGGTAATTTGAATCTAGATGAATTACTAGACTTGGTCTCCAAAATGGAGAAATATTTTGAATTTGAAAGTACAGAAGAAGAGAAAAAGGTGAAGTATGCATGTACGAAGTTGAAAGATCATGCATCCCTTTGGTGGGATCATTTGCAAACTGATAGACAACAAAGAGGCAAAGATAAAATAAAATCATGGGATAGAATGGTAACAAAGTTGAAGGCACAATTTATGCCATCAGACTACCATATAAGTTTGTTTTGAAAATTGCAAAATTTGAAACAAAGAGAAACAAGTGTCAAAGAGTACATAGAAGAATTTTATCGATTGAGCATACAAGCATGCCATGTTGAAGATGATGTAGAGCAAGTTTCAAAGTATTTAAATGGTCTGCATATGTCAATATAAGATGAAATTAGTTTATTAAGATGCATAGTATTGAAGAGGCTTATCAATATGCTTCGAAGGCTAAAGAGAAGTTGAATAGAAATAATAGCAGAGGAAGAGGCGGAAATATACATAATAGAGGTCAAAATAGTGGTGGAAGAGGAAATCCTACCAAACAAGATGAAGTTGATACCTCTTAGGCGAGTTTATACACTCAAGAAACGAGGGGTGGGAGCAATTTCAAAGGAAGAGGAGAGTCCTTTAGAGGGCATGAAAATTTTGGAATAGGAAGAGGAAGAGACTTCATTGGTACATGCTACCAATGTGGAGAAATTGGACATGGAGCCTTTGAATGTCCATAGATATAGTTGTTGAGGTTTAGAATTACCACCCCAACTCAGGCATTGGGGCCTTATAGGTATTCTATCCTAACAATGGAAACCTTCTCTAGCTGTGGGTGAACTATGATTAAGAAGGAGTCTCCAGATTCTAGGCTAATTCCTATCTAATTTGGCATATCACCTCCTGATTGAAAACTGAATTGGGAAAAGGGAGAAAGATTTAAAACTGAATGGGAAATGGGGTGATACACCAAAACTTACTCCAGATTGTTGTCTGACTTTCAGTCACCCATTTTTTTGCAATATTGGAGTCATATGGTCATGTCATGTTGGTCTGGTCAGTCTGATGTCTAGGTCTAAGTCTTTCCTAGGACAGGAAGTCTTTGTCGGGTTTCCCCTGTCATTGCCTTTCCTTCTCTTAGTCGGGCGGGTTGTTATCAGAGTTTCATTATTTTGGGTAGGTTGTAGATCCTAACACGGCAAAGATTTGTGCTCCAATCGATGTTCTTTCTTAGGCAGAGATCAAAGACTGGTATGGATCGATTATGCAGGTCTCAACGATCCTAATGCAACAAACGACGAGCAATTTGGTTAAGAAATGAGCGAGAACGAGCTCGGCGGGATTTCAGAAATCATCTTCTCCACGGCGGAATTCTACCTAAGAAGGTAATTTTCCGCAAAGGCAGAAAAGAAGAATTTTACACTGTGCGGGTTTCGCACCTCTCGGGTGATTTTCCGCAAAGAAGAATTTTTGCACTGTGCGGGTTTCGCACCTCTTTGGTGATTTTCCGCAAGCTTAGTTATAATAAGGTGGGCCCGATTTATTAAAAAGGGAATATTATTGTTTTAAGAGGTCAAATAAAGCATGTGC
Organism: Thuja plicata; assembly: GCA_018584345.1. Classification (NCBI taxonomy): domain Eukaryota; kingdom Viridiplantae; phylum Streptophyta; class Pinopsida; order Cupressales; family Cupressaceae; genus Thuja; species Thuja plicata. The sequence continues at coordinate 1,225,559 of MU227386.1, read as the reverse complement.
TTTAAGTTAAGTACCCCTTTTCTCATTTTCCGCGAGGAGAAGCACTTTTCCCATTCTCCGCAATGGAGAAGCACTTTTCCAAATTTCTGCAAGGAGAAGCTCTTTTCCCATTCTCCGCAATGGAGAAGCACTTTTCCAAATTTCCGCAAAGAGAAGCACTTTTCCAAATTTCCGCAAGGAGAAGCTCTTTTCCCATTCTCTGCAATGGAGAAGCACTTTTCCAAATTTCCGCAAAGAGAAGCACTTTTCCAAATCTCCGCAAGGAGAAGCAGATTTGATATTTTCTGCCAATTGCATTAAAGGCCTGAGTTCAAGATAAAGATGAGGATTCTCGATACCATTTGAGGTTGAAATCGAAACTGAATGGCATCAAACATGTGAAAAACATAAGCAGTTATTCGACTCTGTGGCCCAATGGATTCAACTCGATAATGCTGGTTGGAGATGAAGAGTTTCAGATTCTATAGTGACTGTTCGAGTTCTCAGATTTGAAAAGTCTTTTTCTTTGCATTCTGTCTCTTTGTATTCAAGAAGTGGAAAGGTCATGAGTCCCTATGAACATTATGCATTGTAAACTCTATAAATACTGTGGAAGAAATCAATGTAAGGGTCGGCAAACTAGTTATTGAAGCAGAAGTAATTCCATTTACAGAAGCTTTATTCCTTGTTTGTTGTTCCATTTTAGTTCATATCTGCATGTGAATAGACAAGACAATTATATATGAAGCTGCAATTATCTGTTGGATTACATTTCATGTATGTGATTGTAGTGAAAGTAATTCTATTTACCCATCATGTATGATTCTTCTCCTATTCACCTTGTTATTTAGATTGCATCTGAATGGAAAGTACAATTGTATATGGAGCTGTAATTT
>MU227386.1:1204924-1224627 GCA_018584345.1 Thuja plicata | reverse complement strand
AATATGCATTCTTAGAATAGATAGGTTTAGTTAGAAGGTAGTCTTTCTGATGATCTATAATCAGCATTCTATTGAAGGTTGTAGATTATCTTCACATTATCCTTGCCTGAATTGTTTGTGTCTACAAACAATTTGGTTAAATCACACAAGAGATGACATGGTGATCAGTATAGAAAGACATACACATTGCATATCAAACACAATCAAGGAGCTGTACCTGTCAATTCAGAGGGCAGTGATAGATGATTTACACTGACCCATTTGTTGGTGACATCCTTTTGTTCTCTCACCTTGGGTGCTAAAAGAGTCATAGATTACAAATCTAACGGGAGGACAAACTATTAACCAACACAGATCTATCAGGATTTTTCAAAACCAGCATCCCCAACTACAAAATCACTAAGCTCCATTTATCATTCTCTACTCAACATAAAGGTTGACTAGAACTCACTATTAGGGTTAATACCACAAACAGTAAAAATTGAAAACAAACTTACATATTCTACAAAAAGGCCTAATTTTTTAAAACATAGGAAAGGAATCGAAAACAATTCACTTTACCAGATCACATAAAATATGCAACACTTAATGTAGAAAAGAAGAATAGGATTGGATCCAATACCCAGAAATTGATGTAATCAGAAAACCTGCTCTATTTTCCTTCAAAAACCTGTAAATGTGGTTACAAAAAGCATAAAAAGGTCTATAGGAACCAATAGTTCACTAAAAGAACCTTCTCTCCTGATTCTGAACCCCCTAACTATGAAAATGAAGCTCAGTCATATAGCCCTCAAGGCTAATCTCAAAAATGACATCTCCCTCCAAAAGTCCCTCTCAAACAGAAAGATAACCCCAAAATTAGAGGCCTAAATGATGCCTACAAATTAGTCCCCCATCAAGCTCCTCAAAAATATCACATCCCTAAATCTAAGGCATGACTCATGCCTAAAATTAAGCCCTTGAGGCTAAATTCAAAAAATGAAAACCCTCTATAGTTGGTGTCTAAAAGATTTTTCATCTTTTTTTTACATAATGTTACCAACTTTCAAAAAATATATTACAAAAACCCATTCATTCTAACCCACATGCATACACTCAAAGCCAAAAGTAAAAACCCCTAACTCCATTTGTATAACCCTAACTCACTTGTACATAACTAAAGTATACCAAAAGTCGACACTATTACCATTAAGGCCCCTTTCAAACAATCTGTTATTGCTATGGTATGTGATGAGGGTGTCGTGGCATGTAAAGAAGAGTTGTCGTGCACTGTAGTCTCTGTACTCGATGGATTTCAAAACTCCATCAAATTTGGCATAGGGATCTTTGTATCTCATTTTCGAAGCTTGTATTTTGGAGAAAACTTAGGGTTTTCAATTTCTGTGTGCCACCATGCTGAGAAGTTTATATTTTTCTTACTATTTTCTTGGCTTCACCTAGCTCGACCTGTCAATTTGGGATCATATGCCATAATGTAACACGTTTCTTAGGCATCCATCTGCAGTTGAACTCGGGTTCCTCATTCTATGCTATTTGGACGACATATAGAATGCGGGTTATACATGCATAAACTGGCATTTGGGTTTCACCTGCATTCTAGCCGGAGTGTCAAATGCCATATTATATGGCATTGCACATGCGCATTTGGTTTGAAACTTGAGTCTCTACTGCAGCTTGACTTGCCACCTGGGGTCCATCGACATGAAACATGGCACTGTTTATGCATTTTTTATGAAACTCAAACTTTAGATAGTCACTTATCTACTTGTAAACTTACAAATAAGCTACTCTCCTCTCTTTCTCTGATCTGCAACTTTCAACTTGGGACTTGGAGTCCACTTTTCTCGAATCATGGCATTCCTCTGCATTTACAGTTGAACTTTGAGCTCTTTAGTTGAACTGGTCTACACACGTGTCTCCATGCTGAACACCTAGATAAGTAACAGTTAGTCATTATGATCTGCAGCTCTTTTACTTGAAATAGCTGCTTGTTATTGTGCTCGACATGTTGTAACTTCTGCAATACATATTACAACCATTTGGTTTTACAGATTTACATCCTTCTGGCAATAAATTCGTGTTTTACTTTTTCATTTACTTCCCATTGATTCCATTTTCTTGTAGCATACAATTTGTAGCTTCACTTGAAGTCTTGTTTTGTAGATAACTGTATGTTACTCTTTTATGATTATTGCACAATGTATTGGACGAAATGGTCACAAAATTTGATCACCCTCATGGCTACTTTTTTTTTATATCTGGAAGTAAACACAGAACATCTGCAAGCTGTCGTTTTCTTTGACTGAGAAATGAATTCCATAACCTTTTGTCTTGTCTGTAGACTTCATTAAATTTTTCCTTTAACAACAAGATAATAATGTCAGAAAACAAAACCATCTTCACACTATTGAGGCTGTGAGCATATGAACTGAGAATACTACATATTTGATATGCATCATTATGTTTGTGGTTTTTAAAGAGTTGATTTTGAATCGGCCTCCATTCTGCTGTTTAATGATTTCCTCCATTGTTGTCTGCAGTCTTTATTGTATGGGGACCATGTTGTTATACTGTAGGCTTTCATTACATGATGTCCTCCCCTGTCAGAACTGAGCTTACCAATTTTATTCAAACATAAATACTGAAATAATAACAATATTATAATTGATGGATACATACATCACTATAATTTCAGCAAACCAGAATACAAGGCTTGACTAATACCTTACATAGAACATCTCTTCAAATTCATATTAGGCACATGGATACTGTACTTATTCAATTCTTATGGATATATACATACATAGATACCAGTGATTTTCTATGCACACTCTCTTTTACTTATTTTTTAGAAGTAGATGTCACTGTAGATTGATTCCTTATCTCATTCAAAGGCAACATGTACTGTGCCAGCATTACTTTCCATTCATCCTGCATGATAATAATATACATTTCACCTCCATTTCTTCATAACTCTTCTTGTGCATCTATATGAACTGTATCCTCTTGTAACGCTCACAACCTTCTTATATGTAATGTCTTATGTGAAGTTCAAGCACGGGCTCGTGACACTCACTGCATTTCTTTTGTTATCTGCATTCAGTTACTTGTTCACCTATTGCACACACATCACTGATCAACTTGTTAGGTCAGCAAACAACATAAGCCAATTAATGTTTGTGTATGAGTGTCGTATGAGATGACACTCATGCATGAATGTTGGTTGTTTTGTTTATGTTTGTTAACTTAACAGGCTGATGTCATTCCGAAGAAAGTTTTTCTTAGATTGAAGACCTAAATCACTTTAATTCAGATTCTTCTGGTTCTACAAACAACAATACTTTTGAAAATTCAGACTAATAACCATATGTAATGAAAGGTTTCATAAGGATATGTCTGTTTGATATTATTTATTCAGTTGATGCTAAGGCATATCTTGCTGTCGTATTGATATTATTAGTAAATATTCAGCTTTTAAAAACTTGATTGATGTATGTTATTTTATGGTTCATGTATTGCTTAGATCCAATTGGATCTAACATCTCTTTTCGCTTCATGATGAAGGAAAGGAACTTAGACCTAATATGCAGAGCTGACTAAAGGATGGGCAGAAGACACCATGAAGACTGGACAAGGAAGACAATCAGCACCAAATGCAGATATTTCACCATGCAAGGCAATGCATGGACCCCGACTAATGCTTCAGTCATGATTTTCTTTCTATAATTACCACTAAGTTTTGAATCCAAAAGATGTAACATGAAACCTATATGCATACTACATTCAGTTCGAATGCACAATGTAATGATCAATTAAAATTTTAAATTTTAAAACATGATCAATACTTAGAATACAATTTTTTGAGAGTATGAATGCAACAGCAAGGTATTTTTACCATCTTCTGAATAAAAAATATGGAATAGATGTACATTTATGCAATTTTTTGTATGTATGATTGTTAGATTGCAAATGTGCAAATTCAGGGTAACAATTCTGGCAACTTCTGCTGGATGTCTTCCTGCTAGACATGAACCTAGACCTTATCCCTAGGGAAAATGAGGAACAACTTAGGAAACCAAATCATCCTTATTGAAAAAATAAATGCAACCTAGACCTAGGACTCAACAACCTAACAAGGACTTGGTGCCAAGAAAGCACTTTATTTGAAAATGAAACCTAACATACTCTAACCTATCTAGTATGATATATACTAGATAAAGCCATTAACTGATTGAGAGAAATAACTCCCCATTCTCCTTAGCTCAGAATTACCAAAAGGATTAAGGACTATCAGACTAATATGGATGAATATCATGCATGTAATTAGCTGATGTAGGAAATTCTGTTGGGCAAAGCATCCACTTACCTGGCTAAATAGCTTGGAGAACAAAACCTTCTGGAAAGGATCCATGAGGTGGAATAGTCCCTCCTTAGCTTCATCTACTGATGGATTATCATGCTTAAATGTGAACATGCCCATCTTTTGTTCATTGGACTGATTCCTTGCCAAATGCCTGATGGGATAGCCTCTAGATAGAGAAAATTTGGGAATTTGTTTCTGATGCTCTGTCTTCTGAACATAGTCCTTTTGATGTACATGCACTAACTTGAGCTCTTTTGATGGAATGAGTTGAGGAAAAACTGAGACTGGATTATCATCAAGGCTCAAACAGAACTTTTCAAGATCATCCCAGAATAATTCCTCTTCATCCAAATTACCTTCTTGCACTGGTTTAGCCTGACAAATTACTTGGTCTCCTATCTCTTGAAAGCATAAAACTTGCTCATGCCCATTCTAGTAACCCAAAATTGATGAAGATGCTAGTAGAGGCATGTTTCCTTCCTCAATATAGTTAGGAAGTTCTTCAGAAAAAAGGCTCTGAATCTCTTGTCTAGCACCTTCTTCACTCTGCTTATTGCAAAGAGGCTCTTTAAGTTGTATCTGATAAGATTCCTTGTATTTCATAGCTGTAGAAATCAATAGTTGTATTGTCTCTCTATGCTCCTGCAGCTCTTTGTCATGCAACTCCTTATGAGCTTCTATCTCTCTTTGGAAATATTCCTCTTTTGCATCTGTAGCAGCACTAACCTTTATCAACTCTTCTTCAAAAACTTCTTTCAGTGTTGCTAGTTGGCTTGCAAGGGCTGCTTGTCTTCTTTGTTGTCCTGCAATAACCTCTTCATACTGCCTCCATCTGGCATCAAACTGCTCCTTTGCTTGTGTCCACATATGCCCCTTCTGTGTTTCCAACACTTCTTCATAGTATTTCTTATGTTCTTCCATCCTTTTATGCATAATTGACTCATGATGCATGTGCAATTGCACCAAATACTTCCTATGGCATTGCTCCTAATAAGCCAACCTTTCTTGTTGTTGTGCATGTGCCTGCTGGAAAAGATCCTCTTACTCGATCCTCAATTCTTATTGGAACTCAAATTCTTGTTTCCTCTTGACATCTGCAATATGCATAGACAAGTCCTGCTCCCTGTGTAACTGCATTTTTTGACAAGGATGAAAATTATCCAATGGATCAAAACCATCCATAAATGTAATGAAGTTTGACCTGCTCCCTTGAGAGCGGTCCCACCGGGCTTGCCAAAAACTGTTGAGGTTTAGAATTACCACCCCAACTCAAGCATTGGTGCCTTATAGGTATTCTATCCTAACAATGGAAACCTTCTCTAGCTGTGGGTGAACTATGATTGAGAAGGAGTCTCTAGATTCTAGGCTGGTTCCTATCCAATTTGGGATATCACCTCCAGCTTGAAAATTGAATTGGGAAAAGGGAGAACGATTTAAAACTGAATGGGAAATGGGGTGATACGCCAAAACTTACTCCAGATCTATCACGATTTTTCAAAACCAGCATCCCCAACTACAAAATCACTGAGCTGCATTTATCATTCTCTACTCAACATAAAGGTTGACTACAATTCACTATTAGGGTTAATACCACAAACAGTAAAAATTGACAACAAACTTACATATTATGCAAAAAGGCCTAATTTTTCATAACATAGGAAAGGAATCGGAAACAATTCACTTTACCAGATCACATAAAATATGCAACACTTAATGCAGAAAAGAAGAATAGGATTGGATCAATTACCCATAAATTTATGTAATCAGAAAACCTGCTCTATTTTCCTTCAAAAACCTGTAAATGTGGTTACAAAAAGCATAAAAAAGGTCTATAGGAACCAATAGTTCACTAAAAGAACCTTCTCTCTTGATTCTGAACCCCCTAACTATGAAAATGAAGCTCAGTCATAGAGCCCTCAAGGCTAATCTTGAAAAGGACATCTCCCTCCATAAGTCCCTCTCAAACAGGATGATAACCCCAAAATTAGAGGCCTAAATGATGCCTACAAATTAGCCCCCCATCAAGCTCCTCAAAAATAGCACATCCCTAAATCTAAGGCATGACTCATACCTAAAATTAAGCCCTTGAGGCTAAATTCAAAAAATGAAAACCCTCTATAGTTGGTGTCTAAAAGATTTTTCATCTTTTTTTTACATAATGTTACCAATTTTAAAAAAATATATTACAAAAACCCATTCATTCTAACCCACATGCATACACTCAAAGCCAACTATAAAAAACCCTAACTCCATTTGTATAACCCTAACTCACTTGTACATAACTAAAGTATACCAAAACCCGACACTATTACCATTAAGGCCCCTTTCAGACAATCTGTTATTGCTATGGTATGTGATGAGGGTGTCGTGGAATATAAAGAAGAGTTGTCATGCACTGTAGTCTCTGTACTCGATGGATTTCAAAACTCCATCAAATTTGGCATAGGGATCTTTGTATCTCATTTTTGAAGCTTGTATTTTGGAGAAAACTTAGGGTTTTCAATTTCTGTGTGCCACCATGCTGAGAAGTTTATATTTTTCTTACTGTTTTCTTGGCTTCACCTAGCTCGACCTGTCAATTTGGGATCATATGCCATAATGTAACACATTTCTTAGGCATCCATCTGCAGTTGAACTCGGGTTCCTCATTCTATGGTATTTGGACGGCATATAGAACGTAGGTTATACATGCATAAACTGGCATTTGGGTTTCACCTGCATTCTAGCTGGAGTGTCAAATGCCATATTATATGGCGCTGCACATGCGCATTTGGTTTGAAACTTGAGTTCTGCAGCTTGACTTGCCACTGGGGTCCACCGACATGAAACATGGCACTATTTATGCATTTTTTTATGAAACTCAAACTTTAGATAGTCACTTATCTACTTGTAAACTTACAGATAAGCTACTCTCCTCTCTTTCTCTGATATGCGACTTTCAACTTGGGACTTGGAGTCCACTTTGCTCGAATCATGGCGTTCCTCTGCATTTACAGTTGAACTTTGAGCTCTTTAGTTGAACTGGTCTGCACACGTGTCTCCATGCTGAACACCTAGATAAGTAACACTTAGTCATTATGATATGCAACTCTTTTACTTGAAATAGCTGCTTGTTATTATGCTCGACATGTTGTAACTTCTACAATACATATTACAGCCTTTTGGTTTTATAGATTTACATCCTTCTGAAAATAAATTCATGTTTTAATTTTTCATTTACTTCCCATTGATACCATTTTCTTGTAGCATACAATCTGTAGCTTCACTTGAAGTCTTGTTTTGTAGATAACTGTATGTTACTCTTTTATGATTATTGCACAATGTATTGGACGAAATGGTCACAAAATTTGATCACCCTCATGGCTCCTTTTTTTTATATCTGGAAGTAAACACGGAACATCTGCAAGCTGTCGTTTTCTTTGACTGAGAAATGAATTCCATAACCTTTTGTCTTGTCTATAGACTTCATTAAATTTTTCCTTTAACAACAAGATAATAATGTCAGAAAACAAAACCATCTTCACACTATTGAGGCTGTGAGCATTTGAACTGAGAATACTACATATTTGATATGCATCATTATGTTTGTAGTTTTTAAAGAGTTGATTTTGAATCGGCCTCCATTCTGTTGTTTAATGATTTCCTCCATTGCTGTTTGCAGTCTTTATTGTATGGGGACCATGTTGTTATACTGTAGGATTTCATTACATGCTGTCCTCCCCTATCAGAACTGAGCTTGCCAATTTTATTCAGACATAAATACTGAAATAATAACAACATTATAATTGATGGATACATACATCACTATAATTTCAGCAAACCAGAATACACTGTTTGACTAATACCCTACATAGAACATCTCTTCAAATTCATATTAGGCACATGGATACTGTACTTATTCAATTCTTATGGATATATACATACATAGATACCAGTTATTTTCTATGCACACTCTCTTTTACTTGTTTTTTAGAAGTAGATGTCACTGTAGATTCATTCCTTATCTCGTTCAAAGGCAACATGTACTGTGACAACATTACTTTCCATTCATCCTGCATGATAATAGTACACATTTCACCTCCATTTCTTCATAACTCTTCTTGTGAATCTATATGAATTGTATCCTCTTGTAACACTCACAACCTTCTTATATGTAATGTCTTATGTGAAGTTTGAGCACGGGCTCGTGACACTCACTGCATTTCTTTTGTTATCTGCATTTAGTTATTTCTTCACCTATTGTACACACATCACTGATCAACTTGTTAGGTCAGCAAACAACATAAGCCAATTAATGTTAGTGTATGAGTGTCGTATGAGATGACACTCATGCATGAATGTTGGTTGTTTTTTTTATGTTTGTTAACTTAACAGGCTGATGTCATTCCGAAGAAAGTTTTTCTTAGATTCAAGACCTAAATCACTTTAATTCAGAATCTTCTGTTTCTACAGACAACAATACTTTTGAAAATGCAGACTAATAACCATATGTAATGTAAGGTTTCGTAAGGATATGTCCATTTGATATTATTTATTCAGTTGATGCTAAGGCATATCTTGCTGTCGTATTGATGTTATTAGTAAATATTCAGCTTTTAAAAACTTGATTGATATATGTTGTTTTGTGGTTCATGTATTGCTTAGATCCAATTGGATCTAACATCTCTTTTCTCTTCGTGATGCAGGACAGGACCTTAGACCTAATATGCAGAGCTAACTAAAGGATGGACATAAGACACCCATGAAGACTAGACAAGGAAGATAATCAGCACCAAATGCAGATATTTCACCATACAAGGCAATGCATGGACCCCGACTCATGCTTTAGTCATGCTTTTCTTTCTGTAATTACCACTAAGTTTTGAATCCAAAAGATGTAACATGAAACCTATATGCATACTACATTCAGTTCGAATGCACAATGTAATGATCAATTAAAATTTTAAATTTTAAAACATGATCAATACTTAGAATACAATTTTCTGAGATTATGAATGCAATAGCAAGGTATTTTTACCATCTTCTGAATAAAAAATATGGAACAGATGTACATTTATGCAGTTTTTTGTATGTATAATTGTTAGATTGCAAATGTGCAAATTCAGGGTAACAATTCTGGTGACTTCTGTTGGATGTCTTCCTGCTAGACATGAACCTAGACCTTATACCTAGGGAAAATGAGGAACAACTTAGGAAACCAAATCAGCCTTATTGAAAAAATAAATGCAACCTAGACCTAGGACTCAACAACCTAACAAGGACTTTGTGCCAACTTTATTTGAAAATGAAACCTAACCTACTCTAACCCTATCTAGTATGATATATACTAGATAAAGCCATTAACTGATTGAGAGAAATAACTCCCCATTCTCCTTAGCTCAGAATTACTAACAGGATTAAGGACAATTAGACTAATATGGATGAATATCATGCATGTAATTAGCTGATGTAGGAAATTTTGTTGGGCAAAGCATCCACTTACTTGGCTAAATAGCTTGGAGAACAAAACCTTCTGGAAAGGATCCATGAGGTGGAATGGTCCCTCCTTAGCTTCATCTACTGATGGCTTAGCATGCTTAAGTGGGAACATGCCCATCTCTTGTTCATTGGACTGATTCCTTGCCAAATGCCTGATGGGACAGCCTCTAGATAGAGAAAATTTGGGAATTTGTTTCTGATGCTCTGTCTTCTGAACATAGTCCTTTTGATGTACATGCACTAATCTGAGCTCTTTTGATGAAATGAGTTAAGGAAAAACTGATACTGGATTATCGGCAAGGCTCAAACAAAACTTTTCAAGATCATCCCAGAATAAATCCTCTTCATCCAAATTACCTTCTTGCATTGGTTCACCCTGACAATGGAAACCTTCTCTATCTTTGGGTGGACTATGATTGAGAAGGAGTCTATGGACTCTAGGTCAGTTCCTATCTGATTTGGGATATCACCTCCTGATTGAAAACTGAATTGGGAAAAAGGAGAAAGATTTAAAACTGAATGGGAAATGGGGTGATAAACCAAAACTTGCTCTAGATCTATCAGGATTTTTCAAAACCAGCATCCCCAATTACAAAATCACTGAGCTACATTTATCATTCTCTAGTCAACATAAAGGTTGACTAGAATTCACTATTAGGGTTAATACCACAAACAGTAAAAACTAACAACAAACTTACATATTCTGCAAAAAGGCCTGATTTTTTATAACATAGGAAAGGAATAAGAAACAATTCACTTTACCAGATCACATAAAATATGCAACACTTAATGCAGAAAAGATGAATAGGATTGGATCCAATACCTAGAAATTGATGTAATCATAAAACCTACTCTATTTTCCTTCAAAAACCTGTAAATGTGGTTACAAAAAGCATAAAAAAGGTCTATAGGAACCAATAGTTCACTAAAAGAACCTTCTCTCCTGATTCTGAACCTGCTAACTATGAAAATGAAGCTCAGTCATATAGCCCTCAAGGCTAATCTCAAAAATGACATCTCCCTCCATAAGTCCCTCTAAAACAGAAAGATAACCGCAAAATTAGAGGCCTAAATGATGCCTACAAATTAGCCCCCCATCAAGCTCCTCAAAAATAGCACATCCCTAAATCTAAGGCATGAATCATGCCTAAAATTAAGCCCTTGAGGATAAATTTGAAAAATGAATACCCTCTATAGTTGGTGTCTAAAAGATTTTTCATCTTTTTTTTACATAATGTTACCAACTTTCAAAAAATATATTACAAAAAGCCATTCATTCTAACCCACATGCATACACTCAAAGCCAATTGTAAAAAACCCTAACTCCATTTGTATAACCCTAACTCACTTGTACATAACTAAAGTATACCAAAACCTGACACTATTACCATTAAGGCCCCTTTCAGACAATCTGTTATTGCTATGGTATGTGATGAGGGTGTCGTGGCATGTAAAGAAGAGTTTCCATGCACTATAGTCTCTGTACTCGATGGATTTCAAAACTCCATCAAATTAGGCATAGGGATCTTTGTATCACATTTTCAAAGCTTGTATTTTGGATAAAACTTAGGGTTTTCTGTTTCTGTGTGTTGCCATGCTAAGAAGTTCATCTTCTTCTTACTGTTTTCTTGGCTTCACCTAGCTCGAGCTATCAATTTGGGATCATATGTCGTAATGTAACACATTTCTTAGGCATCCATCTACAGTTGAACTTGGGTTCCTCATTCTATGGTATTTGGATGACATATAGAACGCGAGTTATACATGCATAAACTGGCATTTGGGTTTCACCTACATTCTAGCTGGAGTGTCAAATGTCATATTATATGGTGCTGCACATGCCCATTTGGTATGAAACTTGAGTCTCCACTGCAGCTTGACTTGCCACCTGGGGTCCACCATCATGAAACATACCACTGTTTATGTGTTTTTTATGAAACTCAAACTTCAAATAGTCACTTATCTGCTTGTAAACTTACAGATAAGTTGCTCTTCTCTCTTTCTCTAATCTGTGGCTTTCAACTTGGGACTTGGAGTCCACTTTGTTTGAATCATGGCGTTCCTCTGCATTTACAGTTGAACTTTGAGCTCTTTAGTTGAACTGGTCTGCACACGTGTCTCCATGCTGAACACCCAGATAAGTAACACTTGGTCGTTATGATTTGCAACTCTTTTACTTGAAATAGCTGCTTGTTATTGTGCTTGACATGTTGTAACTTCTGCAATACATATTATGGCCTTTTGGTTTTACAGATTTATATCCATCTGGCAATAAATTCGTGTTTTACTTTTTTATTTACTTCCCATTGATTCCATTTTCTTGTAGCATACAATCTGTAGCTTCACTTGAAGTCTTATTTTGTAGATAGTTGTATGTTGCTCTTTTATGATTATTGCACAATGTATTGGATGAAATGGTAACAAAATCTGATCACCCTCATGGCTCCTTTTTTTTAATATCTGGAAGTAAACACAAAACATCTGCAAGCTATCGTTTTCTTTGACTGAGAAATGAATTCAATAACCTTTTGTCTTGTCTATAGACTCCATTAAATTTGACCTTTAACAACAAGATAATAATGTCAGAAAACAAAACCATCTTCACACTATTGAGGTCGTGAGCATCTGAACTAAGAATACTACATATTTGATATGTAGCATTATGTTTGTGGTTTGTAAAGAGTTGATTTTGAATCAGCCTTCATTCTGTTGTTTAATGATTTCCTCCATTGTTGTCTGCAGTCTTTATTGTATGGGGACCATGTTGTTATACTATAGGTTGTCATTACATGTTGTCCTCCCCTGTCAGAACTAAGCTTGCCAATTTTATTCAGACATAAATACAGAAATAATAACAGCATTATAATTGATGGATATATACATCACTATAATTTCAGCAAACCAGAATACACTGTTTGACTAATACCCTGCATAGAACATCTCTTCAAATTCATATTAGGCACATGGATACTATACTTATTCAATTCTTATGGATATATACATACATAGATACTAGTGATTTTCTATGCACACTCTTTTTTACTTATTTTCTAGAAGTAGATGTCACTGTAGATTCATTCCTTATCTCGTTCAAAGGCAACATGTACTGTGACAACATTACTTTCCATTCATCCTACATGATATTAGTACACATTTCACCTCCATTTCTTCATATCTCTTCTTGTGCATCTGTATGAACTGTATCCTCTTGTAACGCTCACAACCTTCGTATATGTAATGTCTTATGTGAAGTTCGAGCATGGGCTTGTGACACTCACTGCATTTCTTTTGTTATCTGCATTTAGTTACTTGTTCACCTATTGCACACACCTCATTGATCAACTTGTTAGGTCAGCAAACAACATAAGCCAATTAATGTTTGTGTATGAGTGTCGTATGAGATGACACTCATGCATGAATTTTGGTTGTTTTGTTTGTGTTTGTTAACTTAATAGGCTGATGTCATTCTGAAGAAATTTTTTCTCATATTCAAGACCTAAATTCCTTTAATTCAGATTTTTCTAGTTCTACAAACAGCAATACTTTTGAAAATGCAGAATAATAACCATATGTAATGAAAGGTTTCATAAGGATATGTCCATTTGATATTATTTATTCAGTTGATGCTAAGGCATATCTCGCTGTCGTATTGATGTTATTAGTAAATATTCAGCTTTTGAAAACTTGATTGATGTATGTTGTTTTTTGGTTCATGTATTGCTTAGATCCAATTGGATCTAACATCTCTTTTCGCTTTGTGATGCAGGACAGGACCCTAGACCTAATATCCAGAGCTGACTAAAGGATGGACAAAAGACACCATGAAGACTGGACAAGGAAGACAATCAGCACCAAATGCAAATATTTCACCATGCAAGGCAATGCATGGACCCCGACTCATGCTTCAGTCATGCTTTTCTTTCTGTAATTACCACTAAGTTTTGAATCCAAAAGATGGAACATGAAACCTATATGCATACTACATTCAATTCGAATGCACAATGTAATGATCAATTTAAATTTTAAATTTTAAAACATGATCAATACTTAGAATACAATTTTATGAGAGTATGAATGCAATAGCAAGGTATTTTTACCATCTTTTGAATAAAAAATATGGAACAGATGTACATTTATTCAATTTTTTATATGTATGATTGTTAGATTGCAAATATGCAAATTCAATGTAACAATTCTGGCGACCTCTGCTGGATGTCTTCCTGCTAGACATGAACCTAGACCTTATCCCTAGGGAAAATGAGGAACAACTTAGGAAACCAAATCAGCCTTAATGAAAAAATAAATGCAACCTAGACCTAAGACTCAACAACCTAACAAGGACTTTGTGCCAAGAAAGCACTTTATTTGAAAATGAAACCTAACCTACTCTAACCCTATCTAGCATGATATATACTAGATACAGCCATTAACTGATTGAGAGAAATAACTCCCCATTCTCCTTAGCTCAGAATTACCAACAGGATTAAGGATAATCAGACTAATATGGATGAATATCATGCATGTAATTAGCTGATGTAGGAAATTTTGTTGGGCAAAGCATCCACTTACTTGGCTAAATAGCTTGGAGAACAAAACCTTCTGGAAAGGATCCATGAGGTGGAATGGTCCCTCCTTAGCTTCATCTACTGATGGATTAGTATGCTTAAGTGTGAACATGCCCACCTCTTGTTCATTGGACTGATTCTTTTCCAAATGCCTAATGGGATAGCCTCTAGATAGAGAAAATTTGGGAATTTGTTTCTGATGCTGTGTCTTCTAAACACAGTCCTTTTGATGTACTTGCACTAACCTGAGCTCTTTTGATGGAATGAGGTCAGGCAAAACTGAGAATGGATTATCATCAAGGCTCAAACAAAACTTTTCAAGATCATCCTAGAATAAGTCCTCTTCACCCAAATTACCTTCTTTCACTGGTTTAGCCTAACAAATTACTTGGTCTCCTTTCTCTTGAAAGCACAAAACTTTCTCATGCCCATTCTGGTGACCCGAAACTGATGAAGATGCTAGTAGAGGCATGTTTCCTTCCTCAATATAGTTAGGAAGTTCTTCAGAAAAAAGGCTTTGCATCTCTTGTCCAGTACCTTCTTCACTCTGCTTACTGCAAAGAGGCTCTTTAAGTTGTATCTAATAAGATTCCTTATATTTCATAGCTGTAGAAATCAACAGTTGTATTGTCTCTCTATGCTCCTGCATCTCTTTGTCATGCAACTCCTTATGAGCTTCTAGCTCTCTTTGGAAATCTTCCTCTTTTGTAGTTGTAGCAGCACTAACCTTTATCAACTCTTCTTCACAAACTTCTTTCAGTGTTGCTAGTTGGCTTGCAAGGGTTGCTTTTCTTCTTTGTTGTCCTGCAATAACCTCTTCATACTGCCTCCATCTAGCATCAAACTGCTCCTTTGCTTGTGTCTGCATATGCACCTTCTGTGTTTCCAACACTTCTTCATAGTATTTATTTTGTTCTTCCAGCCTTTTATGCATAATTTACTCATGACACATGTGCAGTTGCACCAAATACTTCCTATGGCATTGCTCTTGATAAGCCAACCTTTCTTGTTGTTGTGCATGTGCCTGCTGGAAAAGATCCTCTTGCTGGATCCTCAATTCTTGTTGGAACTCAAATTCTTGTTGCCTCTTGACATCTGCACTCTGCCTAGACAAGTCTTGCTCCCTGTGTAACTGCATGTTTTGACATGGATGAAAATTATTCAATGGATCAAAACCATCCATAAATGTAATGAAGTCTGACCTGCTCCCTTGAGAGTGGTCCCACCGGGCATGCCAAAAACTATTGAGGTTTAGAATTACCACCCCAACTCAGGCATTGGGGCCTTATAGGTATTCTATCCTAACAATGGAAACCTTCTCTAGCTGTGGGTGGACTATGATTGGGAAGGAGTCTCTGAATTCTAGGTTGGTTCCTATATGATTTGGGATATCACCGCCTGATTGAAAATTGAATTGGGAAAAGGGAGAAAGATTTAAAACTGAATGGGAAATGGGGTGATACACCAAAACTTACTCCAGATCTATCATGATTTTTCAAAACCAGCATCCCCAACTAGAAAATCACTAAGCTGCATTTATCATTCTCTAGTCAACATAAAGGTTGGCTAGAATTCACTATTAGGGTTAATACCACGAACAATAAAAACTAACAAAAAACTTACATATTCTGCAAAAAGGCCTGATTTTTTATAACATAGGAAAGGAATCGGAAACAATTCACTTTACCAAATCACATAAAATATGCAACACTTAATGCAGAAAAGAAGAATAGGATTGGATCCAATACCTAGAAATTGATGTAATCAGAAAACCTGCTCTATTTTCCTTCAAAAACCTGTAAATGTGGTTACAAAAAGGATAAAAAGGGTCTATAGGAACCAATAGTTTACAAAAAGAACCTTCTCTCCTGATTCTAAACCCCCTAACCATGACAATGAAGCTCATTCATATAGCCCTCAAGGCTAATCTCAAAAATGACATCTCCCTCCATAAGTCCCTCTCAAACAGAAAGATAACCCCAAAATTAGAGGCCTAAATGATGCCTACAAATTAGCCCCCCATCAAGCTCCTCAAAAATAGCACATCCCTAAATCTAAGGCATGACTCATGCCTGAAATTAAGCCCTTGAGGCTAAATTCGAAAAATGAATACCCTCTATAGTTGGTGTCTAAAAGCTTTTTCATCTTTTTTTTTACATAATGTTACCAACTTTCAAAAAATATATTACAAAAATCCATTCATTCTAACCCACATGCATACACTCAAAGCCTATTGTAAAAAACCCTAACTCCATTTGTATAACCCTAACTCACTTGTACATAACTAAAGTATACCAAAACCTGACACTATTACCATTAAGGCCCCTTTCAGACAATCTGTTATTGCTATGGTATGTGATGAGGGTGTCGTGGCATGTAAAAAATAGTTGTCCTGCACTGTAGTCTCTGTACTTGATGGATTTCAAAACTCCATCAAATTTGGCATAGGGATCTTTGTATCTCATTTTCTAAGCTTGTATTTTGGAGAAAACTTAGGGTTTTCAATTTCTGTGTGCCACCACGCTGAGAAGTTCATCCTTTTCTTACTGTTTTCTTGGCTTCACCTAGCTCGAGCTATCAATTTGGGATCATATGCCATAATGTGACATGTTTCTTAGGCATCCATCTGTAGTTGAACTCGGGCTCCTCATTCTATGGTATTTGGATGACATATAGAACACGGGTTATACATGCATAAACTGGCATTTGGGTTTCACCTGCATTCTAGCTGGAGTGTGAAATGCCATATTATATGGAGCTACACATGCGCATTTGGTTTGAAACTTGAGTCTCCACTGCAACTTGACTTGCCACCTGGGGTCCACCGTCATGAAACATGGCACTGTTTATGCATTTTTTATGAAACTCAAACTTTAGATAGTCACTTATCTGCTAGTAAACTTATAGATTAGCTTATCTCCTCTCTTTCTCTGATCTGTGGCTTTCAACTTGGGACTTGGAGTCCACTTTTCTTGAATCATGGCATTCCTCTGCATTTACAGTTGAACTTTGAGCTCTTTAGTTGAACTGGTCTGCACACGTGTCTCCATGTTGAACACCCAGATAAGTAACACTTAGTCATTATGATCTGTAGCTCTTTTACTTGAAATAGATGCTTTTTATTGTGCTTGACATGCTGTAACTTCTACAATACATATTACGGCCTTTTGGTTTTACAGATTTACATCCTTCTGGCAATAAATTCGTGTTTTACTTTTTCATTTACTTCTCATTGATTCCATTTTCTTATAGCATACAATCTATAGCTTCACTTGAAATCTTGTTCTGTAGATAATTGTATGTTACTCTTTTATGATTATTGCACAATGTATTGGACGAAATGGTAACAAAATCTAATCACCCTCGTGGCTCCTTTTGTTTTTTAATATCTGGAAGCAAACACAGAACATCTGCAAGCTATCATTTTCTTTGACTAAGAAATGAATTCCATAACCTTTTGTCTTCTTTGTAGACACCATTAAATTTTTCCTTTAACAGCAAGATAATAATGTTAGAAAACAAAACTATCTTCACACTATTGAGGCCGTGAGCATATGAACTGAGAATACTACATATTTGATATGCATCATTATGTTTGTGGTTTGTAAAGAGTTGTTTTTGAATCGGCCTCCATTCTGTTGTTTAATGATTTCCTCCATTGTTGTCTGCAGTCTTTATTGTATGGGGACCATGCTGTTATACTACAGGCTTCCATTACATGTTGTCCTCCCCTGTCAGAGCTGAGCTTGCCAATTTTATTTAGACATAAATACTAAAATAATAACAGCATTATAATTGATGGATATATACATCACTATAATTTCAGCAAACCAGAATACACTGTTTGACTAATACCCTGCATAGAAAATCTCTTCAAATTCATATTAGGCACATGGATACTATACTTATTCAATTCTTATGGATATATACATACATAGATACCAGTGATTTTCTATGCACACTCTCTTTTACTTGTTTTTTAGAAGTAGATGTCACTGTAGATTGATTCCTTATCTCGTTCAAAGGCAACATGTAATGTGACAGCATTACTTTCCATTCATCCTACATGATAATAGTACACATTTCACCTCCATTTCTTCATATCTCTTCTTGTGCATTTGTATGAATTATATCCTCTTGTAACGCTCACAACCTTCTTATATGTAATATCTTATGTGAAGTTCGAGCACGGGCTCGTTACACTCACTGCATTTCTTTTGTTATCTGCATTTAGTTACTTGTTCACCTCTTGCACACACATCACTGATCAACTTGTTAGGTCAGAAAACAACATAAGCCAATTAATGTTTGTGTATGAGTTTTGTATGAGATGACACTCATGCATGAATGTTGGTTGTTTTGTTTGTGTTTGTTAACTTAACAGGCTGATGTCATTCTGAAGAAATTTTTTCTCAGATTCAAGACCTAAATCCCTTTAATTCAGATTCTTCTAGTTCTACAAACAACAATACTTTTGAAAATGCAGACTAATAACCATATGTAATGGAAGGTTTCATAAGGATATGTCCGTTTGATATTATTTATTCAGTTGATGCTAAGGCATATCTTGCTGTCGTATTGAAGCTATTAGTAAATATTCAGCATTTGAAAACTTGATTGATGTATGTTGTTTTGTGGTTCATTTATTGCTTATTTCCAATTGGATCTAACATCTCTTTTTGCTTCGTGATGCAAGACAAGACCCTAGACCTAATATGCAGAGCTGACTAAAGGATGGACAGAAGAAACCATGAAGACTAGACAAGGAAGACAATCAGCACCAAATGCAGATATTTCACCATATAAGGCAATGCATGGACCCTGACTTATGCTTCAGTCATGCTTTTCTTTTTGTAATTACCACTAAGTATTGAATCCAAAAGATGTAATATGAAACCTATATGCATACTACATTCAGTTCGAATGCACAATGTAATGATCAATTAAAATTTTAAATTTTAAAACATGATCAATACTTAGAATAGAATTTTCTGATAGTATGAATGCAATAGCAAGGTATTTTTACCATCTTCTGAATAAAAAATATGGAACAAATGTACATTTATGCAATTTTTTGTATGTATGATTGTTAGATTGCAAATGTGCAAATTTAGGGTAACAATAGCAAGGTGGGAGTAAAGGAAAAGAGGTCGGACTTCATCTGGCCCAAGTGTTGGAGCTCTCAATTTTTGGCAAAATTTAGTCCTATAAAGTGATAAAACTCTAAAAAATGGAATCCTAAAATCTATGCCCAATAATTAATAATATGATGAAGTACATTAAATGGGATACAACAA
>MU227386.1:1170358-1203998 GCA_018584345.1 Thuja plicata | reverse complement strand
TTCATTTTAAATTACATACACATTTACTAAACATTCTTTCAATTACTTAAATTATTTCAATTTACAGTTCATGATATATTGATTTTAGTTATATTTATTTCAAGTTCCTTGCCATACTTTGAGAGACCGAAGTTTGAGTTTCATACACAGGTTATCTGCCATAAAAAGCCTATTCAGGTGAAGGTTCACCCGCCTTGGTCCTGCAGAGCCAGAAGCGTAGGGGAAGAGGATCATAATTGATCATTCCCGTTAGTTGGCCAAAAATAATTGGATTTCCCATCATTGGATTGGCAAGTCCAAAGGAAATTCAATTCAGTGTTTTTGGGCACCAACACCAGGCAGAAGATGAATTTGGAGAAACATCAAGGCAAGGAGAGAATTCAGAGGACATAGAATCTTTAATGATGAGACGAATTTTGTTAAATCCAGAGAAGGTGGAAGTTGAAGCAATTCAAAGGGAAAAAATAGGACCAAATGTAAGTTTGGTGAAAAATGTTGTAAATTGATTGTAGATATTGTTAGCACAACAATATTGTGTCTCGGGAGATGGTAAGGAAGTTGAAGTTGAAATTGTTGAAACACCCCAGCCCATACAAATTTTCATAGGTGCAAAAGGAACATTAGTTGCTGGTAAGAGAACAATGTTTGATTAGTTTTCATACTGGTAATTATAAGGATGAAATATTATGTGATATAATGCCCATAGATGCATGTCACATTTTGCTGGGTAGGCTATGGAAATATTTTAGGAAGGTTGTTCATGATGGAAAAAATAATATGTATACTATTAAGAAAGATGGATAACATTTTGTTTTAAATCCCATGAAGAATAAAGAAGATGTTGAAGGAATTTCAAGATTTTGTTTAATTTCCAAGAAAAAAAATCTTGAAAGACTTTAAGAAAAAGGGAGTTTGTTTTGCTTTTGTTTCCCAGTCAATGCAAAATGGGACAACAAACAAAGAAGATTTTCCCATGGAAATTCAAGAGTTGATTGATGCATATGTAGAGATAACGATGAAAGAATTACTAGATGGATTGCCACCAGTAAGATAAATAGATCATTGTATGGATTTAATTTCAGGCTCAAGTTTGCCCAATAAGACACCATATAGAATGATACCTCAGGAAAATGAGGAAATAAATAGACAATTCCAAGAGTTGTTGGATAAAGGACTGACTACAGAAAGTTTCATTCCATGTGTTGTACTAGCTATTAATAAGATCACCATGAAATACGGATTTCCAATACCCTGAATGGGTGATTTGATGGATTGTTTGAGTGGGGCAAGGTATTTTACAAAAAATGATTTGAAAATTGGATACCGTCAAATTAGAATTCGTGAAGGGGATGAATGCAAAATGACATTTAAAACAGAACATGGATTATATGAGTGGCTGGTTATGTCATTCGAGTTGACAAATGCACCTAACACATTCATGAGATTGATGAATCATGTATTGATGCCTTATCTTGGTAAGTTTGTATTGTATATCTTAATGATATTTTAATTTTCAACATAACCAAGGAAGAACATTTGGAGCATATTAGGATGGTATTGCAAAAATTAAAAGAGAAAAAACTAATAGTGAATTTGAAAAAGTGTACTTTCATGAAAAATGAATTAGTTTATTCAGGATTTGTAGTTTTAGAAGAAGGGCTAAAAATGGATCCGGAAAAAGTAAAGGCCATTGTTTGGCCATCTCCAAAAAGTATGTCTAAAGCCCAAAGTTTTCATGGGTTGGCGAGCTTCTAGAGGAAGTTCATAAGAAATTTCAGTGGGATATGTGCTCTCATAACATAAAAAATGAAGGGAGTAAGGAAATAATTCAAGTGGACAACAACAACAGAGAAGAGTTTTCCATTATTGAAGAAGAAAGTGACAGAGCAATCAGTGAAGGTACTACCAAACTTTGGAAAAGTATTCCAATTTGAATGTGATGCAAGTGGAACAAAAATAGGAGGCATTTTCTTTCAAGAAGACAATCCAATAGCATACTTCAACAAAAAGTTGAATGAAGCAAAAATAAAATATTATGTATATGATAAAGAATTTTATGCAATTGTGCAGACACTCAAGAAGTGAAGACATTATGTGTTACCAAAAGAGTTGGTGCTATACACAGATCATCATGCATTGCAATTCATTAACAACCAATGTAAGTTAAACCAGAGGCATATGAAATGGGTTGAATTTCTTCAAAGCTATTCTTTTTTTAAAAAAAAACATAAAAAGTGGTAAATCCAATAGAGTTGTTAATGCACTAAGTAGAAGTAGTTTTTGTTAAATGAGTTGAAAGTGAATGTTGTTGGATTTGATTGTTTGAGTGAGTTGTATGAACAAGACTAAGATTTTAAAGAAGCATGGGCAACATGTGAGAATCCAGTTGGAGTGGATCGAAGTCCATGACTGGAGTATTTTATTCAAGAGAATTTTTTGTTCAAAGGCAAGAGGTTGTGAATACCTCAACGTTCCATGAGGGAGAATTTGATAAGAGAGAAGCACAATGGTGGATTCGATGGACATTTTGGCATGGATAAAACCATAACCCTATTGAGTGAAATTTATTACTGACCATGGATGAGCGTTGATGTGAAAAATATGGTTCAAGGATGTAGAATACGTCAGCATGCAAAGGGGGTGAAAAAAAATACTCGATTGTATCAGCCACTACCAATACCAGAGAGAGCATGGGAACTTATCAGTATGGATTTTATTTTGGGGTTGCCTCAAAAAAAAAGAGATAATGATTTAATTTTTGTTGTAGTTGATAGATTTTCTAAAATGGTTCATTTTGTTCCATGTCAAAATACTAGTCATGCTTCCCATATTGAAAATTTATTTTTTAAAAAGGTACTTCGATTGCATAGTTTGCCTAAAAGTATTGTTTCAGACCAGGATACAAAGTTTGTTAGTCATTTTTTGTGTACATTGTGGAAGAAGTTAGGCACACAGTTTAGTTTTAGTTTAGCATACCATCCATAAATGGATGGACGGACTGAAGTTGTGAACAAAAGTTTGGGTAATTTGTTGCAATGTTTGGTTGGTGAAAACCAAATCAGTGGGATTTGACATTGGCATAGGCTGAGTTTTCCTATAATAACTCAGTTAATGGAAGTGTGGAAAAGATTCCATTCAATTTTGTTTATGGATATATCCCAAAGGGTGTGGATGAACTCAGAGATAGTGCAGATCTAGTGAGGAAGAGTGTTGTAGCTGAAGATTTCATAGAATATATCAGAGATTTGCACAAAGAAGTGAAGGGGAAATTGGAGAAGAGTACTGTCAAGTATAAAAACTATGTTGATATGCATAGAAGAGAGAAGGAATTTCATGTTGGTGAGTTGGTATGGGTTCATTTGAGAAAAGAAAGGTTTCCACAGGGAACCTATAACAAATTAAAATGGAAGAAGATAGGTCCATGTCAGATCTTGAGGAGTTCTTAGCTAATGCCTATGAATTTGACCTTCCGGAGGACATTGATATCTCACCTATATTCAATGTTATTGATTTGTATAGACATTATGAGGGAGAGACTAGTACAACAATACATCTACCATTAGAGATAGATCATAAACAAGCATGGATATATCAGTTGCCTACAAAGAAAGATGAGAATGTGGATGTTATTATTGATTCTAGAGTTTCAAAGAAAACTAGAGGAAAGGAATACATGGAGTATTTGGTGCGATGAAAGGATAAACCAAATCAAGAGACATCATGGTTGAAGGAAAATGAGCTGGCTAAGTATGGAATTTCAATTCCAAATTGGCCCAAATGATCCTGAGTTCATTCTCATGAATCATTTTCTCTACCCAGGGTGTCTGATGTTTAAGCATCCGAGTGTATGTACAATCCTCATCAAAATACTTTTTTAAAAAAACACTGGTTTTGAATTCAATTTTGGTTTTGTTTGGATTTAGTTATTAGGAAAAATTAGGAGTAATCGAGAGGTTTTAGGAGCTGTCAGGAGTCTTAGGGAGCAGTGATCCAGATACATTCTGGATGATTTTTAGAGCTATATTGTCCAGAGTTGTAGGGAGCCATCAAGAGCCTCAGGAATCATTTGGACCACTTATGAGCTACTAAGTGGTGTCTCAGTGCTACTAATCATTGTGGAGATGATCCACTATTGTAATGTCCCCATTATCATGAACTTCAGAGTTTGAGGGATTAGCCTATTACTTGACCCTCGTAGGCTAGTTGGTTGGATTAGAGGGTCCAATTTGGTCATCACAAAGGATTGCAGTTGGAAGTTGTGAGGCTTTGTTCAGGATTGTTCCTCGTTTGAGTTAGATTGGCACACTTACTATTTATAGTAAGTGATCATTTTTAGAAAGTCAAGGTTTCTATTTTTAACAGTGCACCTAGAGTTGGTCTTAGCAGAGTTCTTCAATTTTTGGAATGGAATGAGTTTATTGGCTCGAGTTCAAGGTATTAATTATTAATAAAGAGTTCTTTATTAATAATTAATGGTTAAAATTATAAGATAAAGTTTATAATTAAATGAATCCAAAGTAATTAATGGAGACATTATTTATAATTTATGTTTGGCTCCTAAATTATGGAGGAAATATAATTAAATATTGTAATTCAAACGTGCAAAGGTAAATGCACCAAAAAATTATTATGATTTTTAAATCATGAAAAGTGTAATGGTGACGTTGTAGGTCTGATTGGTGCTTGGGAAATATAAAAGCCAGTTAAAGAGGAATTTGAAGGATTCTATTCTTTTGAGCATTGTTTTTTCGTTGAGATTGTGAATCATGGAAGAGTTCTGGAGAGGGTTTCAGAAATCTACAAATTGTGGAATTGTGAATTCTATAGTGGTTTTGGCACTCAGAACTAGTGTAATAACTGACTATTTGTGCATATCTCTGATGGCATCACCTAGGAGTCATTAAGAGCTTCAATGCATAGTTTATGATTTTTTTTTTAGATCAGACTGAAGGATATTCATAGGTTTCAATAGGTACAGGAATAAGAGCGTTGGATCATAGTCTCTTGTAGTCTTTTTGAGAGATTTCCAAGTTATCGTACATAAATAACTTGGCACGTGAGGGTTTCCAACCTTGGTGTTTGGTATCCAGGAGAATTTGACCTGCTTTTGAACTCCCCTCTCTCATCAGCTTTGAACATTGGATATATTAATGTAAGGTGTGGAGTTTCTTTGATAATCGCTGGTGTAAATGAACAGTTGTATATTACCCAGTTTCTTTATGTTTTCTAAAAGGTATGTAGTGTTTATGATTGCAAAATAATTTTCTTTGGTCGAAATAGGGGAGAGGACCCTATAGTTGAGCGTGTTCTAATAGTTGTGATAGTAGTTGTTAATTAAATACCCACACTTGCTGATATAATATCCAATATTTTTAACAACATTGTACCAATAGTTATGACTTTAAAGTTGCTTTTGTTAATGATGACTACCCATAATTGAATGAACTGTGTCCCTTTTCTTGAAAAGCAACCAATAGTGTGATGCCACATCAGCTATACAAGTATGAGGGTCCCTAATGCACTACGATTGGTCTCACTTTTTTTTTGGGCTGTTTTGGACACATTGGCAAAAAGCATGCTGATGTGGCATCATATTTGATGATGTAGCCCTAAAACCTTAGTTATAAATAGGGAACTTCCCAGGTAAGCTATTGTAAAAAAAATGGGAATGATTTGAAATTTCCATGTAGGATTTTGAGAACCGCAAAGTTAGGGTGCTCAACTACTGGGTCCTCTCCCTTAGGGAATTTCACATTGGAAAAGTAGACACTCATGCTCTAGGACTAATTGCATTTATAATCAGTTGTAATCATTTTCATTCTATTTGCATTGAAGAAGCATATAGTAGTAGTTGTCTTGCATTCTCATTCTATGTCAGAAAGTCTCACTTTTAAATTCAAGTTTCATGAAGACGTTAACATTCTAGCAATACCCAAACTACCATTAAAAGTTTATAACAACAAGTTTAGAATTTTCCTGCAAAGTATTTGATAAAATGTCAAAAATTTGAGAAGTAAATCATTCTAGTGTTTTTCATAGTTAGAACCACATGGGGTTCTTATAGTGGTATCAGAACGGTTTCCTGCCATCCTGTTGGGGTGGAAATCATTGAGCTCACTTGTTTGTCTTGAGTAACCAACACTCTTGCAGTTGTTAAAATCATGGACAAATAGAGGAAATCAGGAAAATGGGAAAACCAGTTGAACAATATGACTAATCTCAGAAAGGAAACAAATGTCATGATAAAAGAAATAGAAAAACTAAGGTAAACTTAGGAAAGGCTAAATGAAAAACTCTCAGATATGGCAACTGTTGATAAGGCAACAAAATTTTTGGTTTCCTTTTTCAATAAGTCCCCTTCAAAAAAAATACTGGAGGATAGATATGAGATCCTTACAGGTGAGGCATCTATAAATATTCATGATGAATTTTCAACAGCTACTGATCATTGTGGAGATGACCTTGTACTTAGTGGGTCAGCCACTATAGTCGTATTTGCACACATGATGTTGGAGACTCTTTACATGGACATGTGGATGTGACTGACTTGTTGGCAGACAATGGTACTGAGTCTCAACATCTTGAGCATATCAGAGTTAGTTTCACATAACAGGCTAATGTCATGTTCGCCACTATTGATGGAAAATTTACATCAGTTGGTAGTAGTACTAGTGTTACAGGGTTTGGTTTTCAGGAAAATAGTCCCTTATGTGAGCATGTTGATGATGTTGTGGATAGTGCGAGTGTGGAATATTTTTTCAATGCCACGATGGGTTCTGATTCTTTAGATGATGGTGTTGTTTTTTAGGACTGCGAGGAGGATATGAGTTCCAATAGCTCTGATTTTTATAGCAGCAGTCGTAGTGTTGGGTCAGTGCAAGAGACAACAGTCTTCTCCTGTATAGAGGATGTGAGCATGGAGCTATCCAGTGATGACACTCATGATTTGAGTGTTATAGAGGAGTCAGGTGATGTAGATTCATGCCCCAGTATTGTTGATTCACATGATGACATTGAGTCATGTATGCAGCAGGAGATAACAGAGGGGTCTCAGTTAGACGATGCTAATAATAGCGTTGTGGATACCTTTGATGTTTGGTATGAGGATGATGTGTGTTTCAGTGAGTCTAGTTTATCATTACAGATATTGAGTGTTGAATTAGAGTTGTCATCTAATAGTGATGGGTCCTAGGATCCTTTTTTACAGGGACTCACGAATGAGGATGAGGAAGTAGATGTGTACAAGGATTTTGATATAGTAGTGGATTCCACTTCTTCAAAGGAGGTATTTATAAAGGTACCCAGTGGTAGTACCTTTTTGGTGGACATGTGCAAGGTTGTTAGCACACATGATGAGAGTGATCATGAGGTGAGTCTAGTAGATACAATTTCCTACCACAATGAAATTAGTGAGATAGAGAGTGTACAAAGGAGCCAGGGAATGCAAAGACATCTTATGTCTGGATAGCTGAGGGTGAGCAATAGAGATATTTATTCAGCTCTTTATAATTATGATGCTATCCGACAGTTGTTAGTTTTTTACAGTTGGGGTGCTCCTATGTTAGATGAGCATGGTGGTAGCTATCTTTCCCTAGCAGAGATTCATTCACTTTGAGAGGCTATCATAATTTTGAGGTAGAGTTTTGTACAGTTGTTAGCTTACATGGACCACTTGCTTTAGTGGGGGAGCACCTGTTACAAGGCATTGTTAAGGAAAGAGGAGGTAGTTGAGCTCACCCATGCGATTTAGGAAACTTATGGGGTGTTAGAAAGGAGTCACAAATGCAGTTGGGGAAGGTGACTATGGAGTTGGAGTGGGTACAGTCTACACCAACCACAGGTCCAATTTAGCTACATATTGTGGTGGTTGATAGTGAGTTGGCTTCTACAGATGGCAATGATGGATGTGTTGGGGACATAATTACATCCATCCTTGGTATAGGTGCAGTAGATACAAAGGAGGTGAGTGCGTCAATGGAGTACTGTAGAGAGATTCGTGTGGTACCAAGTTCTCCAGTAGTTAGCATGATGACAAATGATATATAATAGGTTGTTGAGAGGCTCGAGGTAGCAATAGTGGGTCCATCAGAGAGTTGTGTGCCAGTTCTTGACACTACTCCCTTTTATTCATAGGACATGGGTAGGATATCATCTGATTTGGAGATGAGCTCTCATGGTGATTTGTTTCCTTCTGCAAGAAGAAAATCTATTACTTCATCTCATACAGCTGATAGAGATTGGTAGTTGGAAGTGCCACAGATTCAGAGGGATCAATCGTGGATTGCATGGGAGCAGGTTGATGATTCTTCATATATTTATGTAACATAATAAATGGTACATTTGAAATGTAGGAGTAAATAAGATGTTCCCCTTTTATCCTTAGATACAAAAAGGAAGGATCCAAATTGATTAACCCCAAAGGAAGGATCAATGCATAAATGAATCAATCGATTGGAAATAAGAGTAAAGAGGAAGATCTTAAATTCCATGATTGTAGAAAATAATGTGTGATAGATCTAAGAAGATTAATAACTTTAATTGAAATAGATAGGAGAAAAGTACTAACCTTGAAATGTTCTAGATCTGAAGAATGTCATTTTCAGGGGTCTGCACTGAGTTTCTGGAAAATCTTAGACTGGATGTGGAACAGAAACATAGAGACGAACAAAACCCAAAAATCTTTTTCCGATTTGATACAGTTCCAATTTTGACCCTCAAGTCGATGTCACCATTGACCCAGAATCTATGATTCTGACCTAGGGCAGAATCGACCTAAAAATTCTCTAACAGAAAATATGTTTCCGGATCCTGATAGTTTTCCAAAAAGGGTATCTAAATTTGCACTCTGATCCACTATTCTGAACTTGTACCTACAATAAAAATGGATTTGTTTGTTGGGGGAGGGTTTTGCCTTGGTCAAACCCCAATTTTTGAATTAACCTCAAAGTATAATTGAAATTACATAAGTAAAACAAAGTTAAATGAACAAATTCACCTTGCTTGTAGAAGCCCTTGTGGTGTATTCAAATCCGTGGATCCACAAGTATGCATGCACCAAATGGATGTAGAATGTAGAATGTAGGATGTCTCAAATCAATTTCTTGTAGATCTTCAACACCAATCTTGAATGGATCTTGGAATAGGAAGAGGCTTAGAGGAATGTGGATGGAGAAATATTCAACAAGAGGGCTCCATAGAGATTGAATCCTTCAATGTCTACCAATGCATATTCTTGATGAATTGAGTGCTTGAATGCTTGAATGTTTGAGGGTAGATGATTTCTTCAATGGCTACTTGGCTTGCTTCAAATCTTTCTCCTTAGCTTGCTTGAATTTCACTTAGATGATGGTTAGAGAAAATGAGAGGAGAAAGCTTCCCTATATATGAATCTAGGGCACAATCTTCTAGAGAGGCCTACATAGGAGAACTAAATTCCAATTAGACCTATACCCTTAGAAGAAGACCTATATTAAATATAATTTAAGATTTGTTTCTCCGAAGACCGAAACAGCCGACCCAGAAGCGGGAAATAATTCTTTCAAAAGCCCGACATATGGAAACCCTGAAAATCTGAAATTTGGACCATAGGTCATAAAAAGGCCGATTCTCACCTAGGTCAAGGTCAAGGTCGACCTTGACCCAGAAAGTTCAACTTTGACCCTAAGGTCAAAAATCCCAATATGCAGTTTTGGGTGTCAGAAATAGGCTGGAAAAAGTGGGAAATAGGGCATAACAAGGGAAAAATATAGATCCAAGTCAGAGACCCACTCAAGGCACTTGACATGACCCCAAACCACTTACTTGGATGGCTAAACCATTCTACAATAGAAGTGCTTCCATTTTCTGACTATACAATTCCTATCGCACAAAGTCATATATGGAGTACTTTCTTGAGAGTCTAACATTGCAAGATGAACCTTTTGGGGCCTGTGGGGGTACACTCATCTGGGGTTCTCACGATATTCAGGTTTTAGTGGAAACAATTGTAGATACTTTGACTATAGTGCTTTCTCACAATGATTTTGTGGTTGGGTTTTCTGAGTGGGTTACCCAGGATCCTGCACAACCAGTTATTCAGAGTCAGAGATTGGAGCCATCTCTTGATTCTCATATTGATATTGATGAACCTTTATAGATATTGGAGCATTTTACCGTAATTACACAGCAAGGAACGCTCATCATTTTGCTTTTGACTCATAGGTTGAGGATTTAGTTGCACGTCAGTGTGGGTTGACTCCAAATTTATACCATCCTTTATGGGACGAGTTTCCTCCATCTACATTTGATGTGGTTAGTTACTACAAGTTAGCAGGGGGCTACTTGCAAGGTCAACATATCCATCATGGTTTTGTAGAGGATGGATATCTGGGTTATGGTACAACTATTTTTGGGTGTACTTGTCCCTATTGCATAGATGGACTTCATACATAGAGCGGATTGGTAGGGTGTGCAGGGAGTTCTATTCTATCAGATGGTATCAAATATCCATTTTTCCTTGTTATGGTTGGATGTGATTTTTGTCTCTATTGGGATTCAGGAAGTGACAGGGCTAGCAT
The DNA here is from genome assembly GCA_018584345.1 of Thuja plicata. Lineage (NCBI taxonomy): Eukaryota > Viridiplantae > Streptophyta > Pinopsida > Cupressales > Cupressaceae > Thuja > Thuja plicata. Next base: position 1,193,442 of record MU227386.1, on the reverse strand, counting down.
TGCAGATTGGATGGTTCCCATTAGATTGCTTCACCACTTCTAGTGTGGTGAAGTTGGGATCCATGTTCAACAATAGAATTACGGGAGTGTTCATCTTGGCATGCTTCTAATTTATATTTGGGATCCAGGAATATGTGGCTGCATAATTTTAAGTGTGAGGTGGAATCCTTTGTGTGCATCAGGATTTTAGTTTGACTTCACCGGGGTGTATTGCAGTGTGTACATGGTGTGGGTTACATGCAGTTTCACCTTTGATCTTCATGTACATGCTTTGTTTCACATGCATAGTTTTGGTGCACAAAGATTGAGAAGATGGGTTGTTGTTCATTTCTGTGCAGTATTGGTTATTCTGGTGCTTCAACAATGTTGTTGTAGTGTAGGATATTTCATAGTTTTCTTTTGGACCTCTGTCATTGTGGAGTTTCTTTGTAGTTGTGATTGCTTGGGGACAAGCAATTTCAGGGAGGGCAGACTGTAATATCCCCATTATCACGAGCATCAAATTTTGAGGGATTAGCCTATTATTTTACCCTCATAGGCTAGTTGGCTGGATTAGAGGGTCCAATTTGGTCATCATGAAGGATTTCAGTTTCTAGCTGTGAGGCTTAGTTCAGGATTGTTCCTCATTTGAGTCAGATTGGAACACTTACTATTTATAGTAAGTGATCATTTTAGGAAAGTCAAGGTTTCTATTTCTAATAGTGCACCTGGAGTTGGTCTTAGCATAGTTCTTCAATTTTTAGAATGGAATGAGTTTATTGGCTCGAGTTCAAGGTATTAATTATTAATAAAGAGTTCGTTATTAATAATTAATAGTTTTTTATTATGGTAACAATAGGTTTTGAAGGGGCTCCGTAACCCTTTAACATAGCAAAAGAAAGATAAGCATTAAGATCCCAAATAAGAATCTCTCTGTCAAAAAACATAGACAAAAGACCAACAAGGGCTAACACCCCAGATTTACAATACATATTTTAACCAAAACAAAAAGAAGCAGAAGACAAAAAAAGAAACTTCCAACAACACAGCCTAAAAAGACCTTCCAGCACATGACTCAGTACAGCATCTTGGAGCACTTCTCATATTCAACCATCTGGTTTTCCATAATTTGGATTTCCATCATCTGATTTTCCATGTTCTAGATGGAATCCCAAAGATTAGTTAAGTCTTTGACTTGAGCCACAGTCTTCTTTCTTGTGCTGGATCTAGTTCTAGATCCTGGGCCAGATGTCTGGATATCTTGTTTCTCATCATCCTCTAGATTTTCTTTTTCATTGCATTTCCCTTCTAGTAGGGTATGTAGAGGTTTCACGTTCTTGATAGAAGTTTCCATTCCCGATTTGATGATAGTAGTCAGCCTCCTCAGCATGGTGTTATTGTTATTGGTTTTCTCAATGAAAGGGTTGATCCTAATGTCAATCATTTTGCTAATCTTATTCTCCTGCTTGGTAGAACTACTAGTTACCTAATCAAAAACTTTATTACCTTTTTGATACATCGTTGCATCATTCCTCATTTTTTCCATTATCTTCTCCAGGAGAGAATTTCTTTCTTCAAGGTCTTTACAGTTAGCCTGTAGCTCCTGAATATCTTCCAGATTCCATTTATCGATGTTGTATCCATACATCACTTTGTTTCTAGCCGCCTGGAGATGGGAAATGTTGACATCTCTTTTAAACTTGAAGTCCTGATCCTAGAGGTCTTCTTCAAAAATCCTCTTCTTCTATTTATTAGCATTCTCTTCAGCATCCCCCATGGGGCTCTCAGGAGGAGTAGAGTGAATATCACTGTTGATATGCTCATTCTGGTCCTCTTTCTCAAGATCGACAAAGGTTTTTTTGCTTTGGGTCTTTTCAGACACTTCCAGATTATCTGTAGTTGTATTCTCCTCTGCCTTTCCTATTTTTTCATTTTCATTTTCCTCTGTTTCTTTTGTTGCCATAATTTCCCTATTCTCTAGTATTTCATCATTCCTCTTATTTTGGTCCTCCTTATCTTCCATCGACTTGTTCTGATTCTTATCAATATATTTTTCCACCAGGTTGTCAACTTGTTCAATTATCTCCTCAGAGATGGTATTATCCATTTCCATAGTCTCCTTAGCAAAAAAAGCACCTTCTTCACCCATAGGCTCAATGATATTAGGGATGGCCTTCTCAGAATCCTCTTTGTTGTTCTACTCCCCATCTTTGATATCCTAGTCTTCAGAAGAGACCTCCTCCTGGTCATCATCGGTCATCATACCTTCCACATCACTGAAAATGGAAAGCATGATGTAAGCTTCCACAGGGCCTTTGCAGCTTTTTTTGTTTGTGGCTCTGTTGTCCTTCTTACCAGATGACAACTCCACATTCTTCTTTTAGAATTATCGATCTGCTTAGGGAGAGGCTCAGAAATGTGATTTTTTGCATAGTCTGCAATAAGAAGGATAAGCCCCTTATGTAGAATAGGGGTCACCTTAATTATGAATTCCACAATGCTCTAGTTGAGCGAGCTAATCAGGTAAAATAGGAAAGAAACCCTAACATCATGTCTAAAATGATTGACAAGCACAAAATGGTAATTGTAGAATTTGGATTACCTACCATCCAGCCTGAAATGTTCCATTATCACTTGGATAACGAAAGCCCAGATGCGTTTGATGTTGGACAGGTTCACATAGTCCAGGTTGCCTTTCACCAGCATAGCCCACTCCTCATCAGACTTTGGAAGGTTTTGTGGGCTTTGTTTCCTACTTTCTTTTCTTTGATGAAGTGCATCCCATCTAGAGGGAGCCCTGTAATCTCTGCCAGAAGCTCTAAGGTTAGAGTAAAATATTTACCCAAAATGTTAATTTTACCATTCTCCCACCCAACAACAAATGCCTTCGTGATCTCCTTGTCATTACCATGCAGGCGTTTAAGGTAATGATTCACTTTTCCCTTAGGTTTTCTCTAGACATCTTTCTCTTTCACCCATTTGCACTCAGCAGGTTCCTCTCTTTTTAAGTCACCACCCATAGCTTCATCTTCTTCAGTGATGTTGGGGTTGCAAAACTTCACCAACACCGTAGTAGCAATTTTTGAATTTCTTAGACAATAACCGGATTGCTTCAAGTAATTGAGATTGTGCATTAACTATCTCTTAATGACCCAAAAAACATGTGACAACAGAGGGTCATAATTTTTATTACTCTTCCCTTGTCAATTCACCTTTGTTGTACTCTAAATCCGAGTCCCGTCATACGTTGAGATCAGAAGTATTAATAAAGCCCACCTTGTGATTAATTTTGTCATGATTAATTAACAGGTTTATCTCATCACTTATCTTTGTTGAGTCATGCCACTTGTGAATGATGACACTTCTAACTCCCAAGTTAGCCAACCCATCTTCCACTTGGTTGGTTTCATGATAATTGTGGGTTACATGAAAGGCAATGAATTTTGAAGCCATTTCATTAATTTTATCAAAAAATTGCCCGATAGTCCAAGACACCTTGTTGTTACCTTTAATATTATTGATGAATTTGAGGGAATCACCTTCCAGCCAGAATTTTTTGCAATCCAACTCTTCTTCTAGCAACATCACATTAAGAGCAGCGTTAGCTTTGGCTCTATGATTAGATTTCACTCCCAGGGGATCAGCAACAACCCCAATACAATTTCTCTTCCAATCTCTTATTATTCCTCCTCCTCTAGCAATACCTGGATTTCCTTTTGATGTCCCATCAAAGTTTACCTTAACACAATCAGCTGCGGGGAGGTCCAAATAGTAGTAGCTCTCAAATGTTTGGAGTTAGGAACATGGATGCTGAATTGCCAATTTCTAGTTTCCCCAATTAGCTTGGCAGAATTATTATTACTTGAAGAAGTGAAGTTTTCTTCCAGCGCTCTACAGATTTGGTTTCCAACAACTTTTGAACTGGACTATTTCTCCCTGAAATTTTTTTTATTTCTTTCTTTCCAGATACACCAGCAGAAGTGGGGAGGAATTAAGATCCAGAAGTCAGTAGCAAAAATGTTTTGGGAAGGATTGCACCATTGTTTAACAAAATCCTACCAGAAGGAAGAAAAAAACCAGCACAAATTCCATCTCCTAAAGATAATTTCCCAAACCTTTCAGGAGAAGGAGCAGTGTAACATAATGTGATCACAAGTTTCAGATTGTTCCATACAAAGAACACATCTATTAGCAAGATAAAAACCCCTTTTAGAAAGATTATCAAGGGTAAGAGGTTTATTATGAATTAAGATCTAAAAAAGAAGTTAATTTTAGGAGTGACATGATAGTACTAGACATAACAGTAGAGAGGTATCACCTCCCTCACAGTTAGGAGATTATAAGAAGAAGCCACACAGAACTTACCATCAAGACAAGGGTCCCAAATAGTACTATCCTGGGAATTATCTTTGATGAACCAGGTTTGCAACTCATGCTGGAGGGAATTGAATCTGCCATCTATGTCACCAAGATTCCTCCATTTATTTTCTTTCCAGTATTCTTTAGCCTTGGTCCCAAAAATTTCCTTGCATCTATCAATCGCTTGTTTCCACTCTTGATTGAAAGATAAAGTCTCCTTTTGGACCCACTTATCATCTCAGAAGTCGATTCTCCTTCCATCTCCCAGCTTCCATCGCTGACCTTTGATGATAAGATCTTTGGCTGAGCTAATACTATTCCAGATATTAGATCCTTTAATGCTATTATCATTACTTATGTAATCCTCCAGAGTATTAGAATTAAAGAGGTATTTATTTCTTATAGTCCCATTCCATTATTTTTGGTCTCCATAAATTCTCCAAAGTTGTTTAGCCAGGAGGGCCTTATTGACATTTTTTAAAGATCTCAGACCAAGACCTCCCAGCATTTTTGGCTTGCAGACGTTTTCCCAAGCCACAAGGCTGAGTCTTTTCTTATCTTCTACAGTATTATAAACGCAATTGAACATGCAAGGAGACATTCAAATAAGGTTGATTATGCTATTAATCAGCTAAACTATAGTGGCTATAGAAAGACTATTACAGATTTTGAGAACATCCAAACCATTACAATATCTAATGTTCTACCTATAATTGGAGATTGAAACCTCATGACCCTTGTGAATAATATTTATCTGCACGATCTTCTACTACTATTTCCTATTGATTTTTTTCATCCCTTACTTTCAAATTGTAATGTCGTAAATTACACCTTGTATAATTCTTCATCATATAATGCCTCCACTTTGGCCAAAAATCAAAATTCCACCTGAAACTCCATGTCATCCTAATTGCCTTGTCATTTTCCTGTCCTAGATTCTTGACCTCACAACATGTTATAATTAAGACGTGTCTTGGTTCCCAAATCAACTGATTGGAAATCCTATGAGCTCGCCTACTCAATGCTTAGATTTTCCAACTGACTTGGCCAACAAATGGGAATGATCGATTATGATCCTCTTCCCCTACACTTTGGGCTCTACAAAACCAAGGCAGGTGGGCATATACCTTAACCTAATCTCTAGGTTCAAGGCTTTTTATAGCAAATAGAAATGTATATAAAATTCTGGGCGATCTCTCAACATGGCATGTGAATTCTTGAGACAGATCAGATTGTGAATATAACAACTACTGAATAATTGAATGTTGTAAGATTGCTTTAATAAAATTGCTTTTGAAAGAATGCTTTATAAAATAATTTATTGCTTGTAAAAGAATGAATATTTAGATGAATTCTTTATAAATGCAAATGCGAACCAAATTCCAAAGATTAACAAAAAATAAGTGCCTTCTCCTTCTTAGGTGATGAAATTGTATCTTTATGATTATACGTATAACCTTATGAGACACTATTAAACTATCAACCAAATGGCTTCAATATGTTCAAGTAATTTAAATTTTTTTTACAATTAGTCTTATTGATTTTAATTTTCTCAAAAAGGACAACAAGACAGAATAAATTTGATAACCAGTCTTTATCCTAATGATAAAACTGTAACATACTCAAAACACTATTCCATAAGATTGCACATTCAGAATTTATTTTCAGGAAACATATATCATAAGGAACTAATCAGTAAAGATAACAAAATCACACCTTTGAAAAAATAAGAAATCCTTATTTGTATTAAGCCTAAGAATATGATTGCATACAATTGGACATATGGTTTGAATAAAACATCAATTGTGCATTGTAAAAATATAGTCGGATTGTTCCTCTTGTCTCCCAAAATGATCCCCTATATATAGATGAGGATTCAGTTTGGATAAAAAGGAATACCCTTTCATAAAGACTTCTTACATCTTAACTGACAATTAATCAAACTGACATAACAAACTAATTACTTAAAATCTTCTCATGACAACATTTTGAATCATTTTGGCATAATGAATAATCTCCAATAGCTCGCCACATCCCTTGATATTATTTAAACATTTTACAGGGGCATATATATCTGAATTGTAGGTATTATTTCTGATTGTGATCTCCAGCATGATGATTCATTCAGTTTGTGACATTTTCATCCTCTCATACCGCAAACCCATCCACAGTCTCTATCACTAACCAGATCTTGCACAAACAAAAACAAGTTAATCCTATAATAATATATGGAAAAATCTTACATGTCCACCATGTGGAAGCATTTGACCATTCATATATTCAACTCTTCAGTGTTACAGAGATTTCAATTCCTCGCTACCTTTTCCAACATATCTGATAGTGAAGGTTACTTGATATGACATCATCCTTCATACTTTACTTCTTTTGAATAAATTTTGTGTTGCTTCATCCTTACTGGGCTATTCAACATAGAATTTTATTTGATGCTTCATGCAAAGTGGCCCCCACCTTACTTCAAATATTTTTATACGTCGTTAATCAACCTTCCCACTTACTCAATCATAATTTTATTCGATGCTACTGGGTCCTACAAGCAGTCTTCCTTGAATAACTTATGCATCATTTTAATATTTGAAGAGACATGGATTTTTAATTTATATTTTTCCCTTTGAATCTATCCAAGGAGGCTCCATCTCGGCACCATGTGTCACATAAACGCTAACTCACAACCTAAATTCTTGACCGCTCACTGAACTCACGAGCTGGAAACTAATTGTTGATCGTTCACTTCCTGGATACGTGGCGGTCACTCGCTAATTCTCCAACTTAATAACAAACCGCCTTGAGAACCCGTGAGCTAGTGATAACTAAGAGAACTTAAATTTTATCACCTTAGCATCCTCTACGTGGTCATTTCTCACTAACTCTCCTCCTAATAGAACTTAACCACTCATGACCTCGTGAGCTTGTGACTAGATGTTGTTGCTAGCTCTCCACATCTGTCCTTAATTGTTATCTAGGTTTGTGACCTACCAACCACTGTTGTATCCAGTTCACTACACTTTTTGTTAACTTTCATCATGACCTATGACCTGGATGCTAACCTTTGTCACCAGCTCTCGGCTTCATTCACTAACCGCCATTTTAATCCGCAAGTTGGCGACTAGATGCTATATCTAACTCGCAACTTCACTGCTAACCGCTTCCCTCAATGTACGAGCTCATGACTAACTACCACGTGGCATCTTCTGATTTCTCCAGTTTTCTCCATCCACCAATCTGGCCTACCCAGGCCCAAAAAATTTCCTTATTAGCACTTGGGCCTACACCATTCACCACCTCACCAGTCTAAGCACCCGACCTGCCAAAAGTCTTCTGCCTTTGGCAACTTAACATGCATGCATTCGCATATTAAAAAAACCCAATTACTCCTTAACACAGGAAATGTGGGATAAGTGTGTTATACTAGTTCTTCTATTGTGAACTTCATAGAGCATTCATTCTTTCAAATCTGTAATAGCTCACATGTTTTGTGCATTTTCCATTCCTCATGACATCGCTTGATCAATCCTGCAAACAAGAAAAAACTATAGTAACTATTTTATGATGAAATGCATGGAAAATATTAAGGAGAATACCTAATTACTGCAATAAAACAAGCTAAGAAGAATAGAATCTAAATTGAAAATTTATGTTCTAACAATGTGTCCACCCCACAAATACATCCATGTGGAAAACTTCATCCCGTAAAATTTCAAACTAAAGGTTGGTAGTGGGATGTTATACCTTTTTTTTTGTAGTGTAGCACCTGATGACATGTAACTAATTGAATGTTTGAAGATGTTGATTTGATAACCCAAATGCAGAAGGATAATGCAAGACATTAAATCAGTTAATGGATTGTATTGTCATTGATGGCAACTTGATATAATCTAATCGGTTATAATCAAAGTGTCAAAGAATTCAGAGGATCAGAGAGATAAATTCTATGCTTTTTGTAATGCATAAAAGGCAAGCATTCGCATTGTGACTACAAACACTGATGATCAGTGGAACCCGACGGATAGAGATCACCGACAGTCAAGTCACAGTGATGCCCGAGCAAGAAAATCGATGAGCAGAATCACAAGCAAACCCGATGGACAGAAACATAGTGCGAACCGACAGAGAAGCCTGAGGAGAACTAGAGTGTTGACCAACACTATCAAAGATTTAAAACTAACAATAACTGGAGTTCACAAATGACAAAATATCTAGCTAGCAGAGCTAAATATAGAGTTAACTGGTAGTTATCATTGTTCTCATCGACAAGATAAGCCAGAGATAAGTGATTGATTTAAAGTTGATTTATCCAGTTGGAAAAAAGATCTCAGTGAGATAAAATAGGATTTTTGCTTTAAATCTGATTGGCAAGAATTTTGGATCACGCCAAGTTCAAGAAAATCAAGAACCTAACAATGGTGATATCATGTATATTTAAGAGACAACTCAATTCATTACGAATTGGAGAGGGTGAAAGAATGAACAGGGGATGCTAAAGAGAAATTGATGAAGAGAAACTTCATATAGTGTTGATCAACAAGCTAAGGAAAGAGCTAAAGAATTCTGCAGACACCGAGCAACAGAGCACAACATCATCGAGAAGAATCAAAGTGGAGCAAAGGTATAAATAGAGTTACATTGATCATAATAGTTTGTGAGATTAAAATAGATCTGAAAATCTACAAGTATAGTTGTATATGTGAACAGATCATATTGTTTCAATTTAACCATTGATTCAGAAAGTCTCTTAACCAAGCGGGATTTAAAGATCCTTTCTATATTGAGATACATCCAATGGAGTATCAAAAAGTTTTATCATGAAGATAGCATGAGATGCCAGATACCTATTGACAGAACAACTGAGTGTTTGATCAAGGATGGTAGCATAAAGATGCCCGATATCAAGTGACAAACTAAATTTTTAAATCCTCTAACAAGGTCACACCTAAGAGTGTGTTTGTAAACTTTAACAAGGTTGGCTCTTCACCGAGCTCACTTTAGAAGAGTGAAAATTTTGGGTTACCGGTCCCAAGTGGTTTTTCCCTTAACAGGGTTTCCACGTTCAAAATCCATGTGTCAATGTGTTTATGAGTCATTAATTTAGTGTTTTTCATTACACTTAACTTAATTGGATTGATTGGTATACACTAGACAATTTACTATCTTTCGGTAAATTGACAGACTTCTAATTGGTAAATCTATAGTAGAAGGTTTTACAAAGCATTCCGAGGAGTAGTAAATTGATATAAGTATTTGGAGGCATTCATCTTATAGGACTGAAGATAACTAGAGGTATAATTTTGTGGTACTAAGTTTTAAGGGTTGATTATTGGAATATTTTTGAGGCCACTGATTCACCCCCGCCCCCCTCTTAGTTATTACTAACAATTGGTATCAGAGAAACAAAAGGAATGTCAGAGGCTTACCGAGGATGACTAAGCCCGAGCATATCATGTGCAAGAATTGTCAAAAAGGTAAGATGACAAAGTCTAGTTTCAAGAGCAAAACCCATACATCTACTATGATTCTATAATTTGTCCATACAGATCTATGTGGACCGATGAGGAGAAAGAGCTACTATGGAGATAGGTATTTTATTCTCTTTGTTGATGATTTCTCTAGAATGATAACAGTCATGTTTTAAAAAGATAAATCAGAAGCTTTTAAGATGTTTAAATGGTACAAAGAAATGGTAGAAAAACAAAGTGAAAAGAAGTTGAAATGCTTAAGGTCAGATAGAGGAGGGGAATTTACTTCAAAAGAATTCACTGACTATTGCAATGAGCATGGAATTAAAAGATAAGTTTCTGCACCAAGGACACCACAGCAAAATGAAATTGCTGAGAGGAGAAATAGGTCAATTGTTGACTGTGCAAGAACATTGATGATTGAGAAAACTGTCACTCAAACATTTTGGAGGGAAGCTATCAGTAATGTTGTCTATACACTAAACATAGTACAATTGAAGGACACAAAGAAGACACCCTATGAGCTTTGGTATGGTCATACACCTAATGTAAGTTACTTATGAATCTTTGGTAGTCAATGTTATATATTGAAGGATGATAGAAATGGAAAACTTGACTACAAAAGTGAAGAAGGTACTAGGGTATTTAACCAAAAGCAAGGCTTATAAATGTCTTAACAAGTCATCTAACAAAATCATTGAAAGTGTAAATGTGAAAACAGATAAATTTGTAGAAAATAATGATAAGGAAAGCAAAAAGGAACCAAAGGAATACAATAGGTTTGTTTATACATAACCTGAGACTCTACTCGAGCAACAGTGTGTCACCCCCAAGCATCAGAACATTGCACCCGAGCATCGGGCTACAATTATCGACAATCAGGATAATACTCAAGATGATGTTTTGAACAATGGAGATGAAAATGAAGGTGAAGAAGATAATCAGAATGATGAACACAGAGATGAACCGAAACTTGCCAAGTATGTCAGAAGGAATCATCCACAGAACCAAATCATAGGAGACAAGAAGGCTGGAACAAGAAAAAGAAGTAAGTCACTTAACACTAGATGTTTACTTTGTGATTTTGAGCCTAAATCTGTTTACAAAGCACTTGAGAATGAAGAATGGGTCAGTGCTATGAATGAAGAGATAGAACATATTGAGAAGAACAATACATGGACACTAATACCAAGACCAGATGACAAGAATGTCATCGGTACAAAATGGATATTCAAAAACAAGCTGAATGAGAATGGAGAAGTCACTAGAAACAAAGAAAGATTAGTATGCAAGGGATATGCATGAAGGTATTGATTATGGTGAAACCTTTGCACCTGTTGCTAGACTAGAAGGAGTTAGAATCTTACTTGCTTATGTTGCATTTAAAGGATTCAAGGTATAGCAAATGGATGTCAAATCTACATTCCTAAATGGAATACTAGAAGAAGAGGTATACATTGAACAACCAGAAGGGTTTATTAATCCATACAAGAAAAAACATGGTATGTAGACTACACAAAGCCTTGTATGGATTAAAACAAACACTGAGATCCTGGTATGAAATACTTCACTCATATCTCGTTAGCATAAAATTTGTTAGAACATGTGAAAATAGCAATCTATACTTAAAAGAAGATACCGATGGTAATATTCTGATTGCTGAAATTTTTGTTGATGATATCATTTTTGGGGGAAATGAATTGTTATGCAAATCCTTTGTTGATGAAATGAGCAAGGAATTTGAAATGTCTATGTTTGGAGATATCAAATTCTTACTTGGTCTACAGATTCTTCAACAAAATGTAGGCATTTACATCACTCAGTCCAAATACATCAAGGAAGTGCTAAAGATATTCAAGATGGAGGATTCCAAACCAATTGGAACACCTATGGCTACTGGATGCAAGCTGACAAAAGAAGACAAGAAAAATGAGGTAAATTAGACCTTATATAGATCAATGAATGGAAAACTAATTTATGTTGTTCACACCAGACCAGATATAGCACATGCAGTGGGATAGTTGCAAGATTCTCTGCTAATCCCAAAGAATCACATATGACTGTTGTCAAAAGAATTCTGAGATATCTGAAGAAAACTGAAGACTATGGCTTATGGTACAAAAGAGAGGAAAATTTGAGCTACAAGTCTATGCAGATGTTGATTGGGCAGGAAACAATGATGACTGAAAGAGCACAACTGGAGGAGAATTCTTCATGGGTGACAGACTAGTCACATGGATAAGCAAGAAGCAAGGATGCATCTCTCAGTCTACTACAGAAGTAGAATATATGGCTTCTGCTGCAAATTGCTCAAATATTGCATGGATCAAACAATTACTAGAAGGTATGCATATGAAGATCCTTGAACTAGTAATTATCTATTGTGATAATACCAGTGCAATAAACATTTCAAAGAATCCATTCATGCATGCTAAGACTAAGCATATTACAATCAAGTATCACTATCTGAGAGAACAAGTGCAAGAAAAAGAAGTGACAATAGAATATGTTCAATCAAAGGAACAATTAGCTGATATATTCACCAAGCCATTACCGAAGGATACTTTTGAATATCTGAGACAGAGACTAGGGGTTCAACCCTTGTCTATTGGTTAGTAATCTGACTAGGAGGTTGCATCAGCCTATACCAAATATCAAGATCAGTCATGTTGATGCAAACTCTGAAATGAACAGCAACAGATACATATGTACATTGCAAGGTACATATCTACACCGAAAGTCAGACATTATATTTCTGATGGATAGGGAAATTTAAGGATTATATTATGTAAAGGGGTCGAAGATGATATAGATGATAAAATAAGAGAAAGTATTTTTGTTTGGCATTGTTTTCAAAGGGAGAGAGATATTCTCATTATCATACAAAAGGGAGAATTATCATACAAAGGGAGAGATTATCTCCATATCACATAAAGGAGAGATATGATAAAAGGAGAGATTATATCATTATCCATGAAGAGAAGTTCCTAAGAATCAGAAAGGAAGAGTTAATCAATATTCTAAGGGAGAGAAATTGATTACACATGAAATATCCATCTAAGGGAGAGAGTTCAGACAAAGAGAAAGAATGTTGTCAAATAAATATCCATCTAAAGGAGAGAAGTAACAAAGGGAGAAAGTTCAAACAAAGAGAAAGAATGTTGTCAAAGGAAAAAGAGATTATCAAGAAGAGGAACAGTCAAGGCAGAGCACATATCAAAATAGAGATATTAGATGATACATCTATCCAGTGAAGGGATTAAAGATTAAAGACAATCACTCTACATGAAACAAATCTAAGCTAATTTTGAGCTTACCGAGAGCTAGACATTTGTAATAGTTACATTAGGAAAGCTTGATGAAACTGTATATTTTATTTTTGTATTAGTGATAGTATAGTATGATAATGTAGTATGTTGCCATCAATTCCAAAGGAAGAGATTGATGACATGTAACTGATTGAATGTTTGAAGATGTTAAGTTGATAACCAAAATTCAAAAGGATAATGCAAGACATTAAATCAGTTAATGATTTGTATTGTCATTGATGTCAACTTGATATAATCTAATCTCTTATAATCAAAGTGTGAAAGACTTTAGAGGATCAGAGAGATAAAGACTATGCTTTCTGTAATGCATAAAATACAAGCATTCACATTGTGACTACAAACACCGACGCTCAGTGGAACCCAACAGATAGAGATCACTGACAGTCAAGTCACAGTGATGCCCGAGCAAGAAAACCGAAAAGCATTACCAACAAGAAGAATCAAAAGCAAACCCGATGGCCAGAAACATAGTGCAAACTAATGGAGAAGCCCGAGGAGAACTGGAGTGTTGACCGACGCTATCAAAGAGTTAAAACCAAAAATAACTGGAGTTCACAAACAAAAAAATATCTAGCTAGTAGAGCTAAATATAGAGTTAACTGGTAGTTATCATTGTTCTCATCGACAAGATAAGCCAGAGATAAGTGATTGATTTAAAGTTGATTTTTCCAGTTGGAAAAAAGATCTCAGTGAGATAAAATAGGATTTTTTGTTTAAATCTAATTGGCGAGAATTGTGGATCATGCTAAGTTCAAGAAAATCAAGAACCTAACAACGGTGATATCATGTCTATTTAAGAGACAACTCAATTCATTACAAATTGGAGAGGTTGAAGGAATGAGAAGAGGATTCTAAAGAGAAATAGATGAAGAGCAACTTCATACAGTGTTGATCAACAAGCTAAGGAAAGAGCTAAATAATTCTGCAGACACTGAGTTACAGAGAACAACATCACCGAGCAGAATCAAAGTGGAGCAAAGGTATAAACAGAGTTACATTGATCAGAATAGCTTGTGAGATTACAGTAGATCTAAAAATCTATAAGTATAGTTGTATATGTGAACAGATCATACTGTTTTAGCTTAACCATTTATTTAGAAATTCTCTTAATCGAGCAGGATTTAAATATCTTTCTATATTGAGATACATCCAATAGAGTATCAAAAAGTTTGATCATGAAGATAGCATGAGATGTCAGATACCTATTGATAGGCCAAGTGAGTGTTTGATCAAGGATGGTAGCATAGAGATGCCCAATGTCAAGTGACAGACTAAATTTTTAAATCCTCTAACAAGGTCACACCTAAGAGTGTGTTTGTAACCTTTAACAGGGTTGGCTCTTCACCGAACTCACTTCAGAAGAGTGAAAATTTTGGGTTACCGGTCCCAAGTGGTTTTTCCCTTAACACGGTTTCCACGTTAAAAATCCATGTGTCAATGTGTTTATGAGTCATTACTTTAGTGTTTTGTATTACACTTAACTTAATTGGATTGATCGGTATACAATAGACAATTTATTGTCTTTCAGTAAATTGACAGACTGCTAATCGGTAAATCTATAGTACAAGGTTTTACAAAGCATTCCGAGGAGTAGTAAATTGATATAAGTATTTGGAGGCATTCATCTTATAGGACTGAAGATAAATAGAGGTGTAATTTTGTGGTAATAATTTTTGAGGGTTGATTATTGGAATATTTTTGAGGCCACTAATTCACCCCCCCTCCTCTTAGTTATTACTAACAGCACCTCCCTAGGCAATCCACTAGTGTGGAAAATTATTTGCTCATTTTTAAACTCATTTATTTGGCCTCATTTTCTCTCTCTTGAAACTTTTTTACTTATTCAAATCACTCTTTGCATCTTGGTCACTTAATTAAGCTCTCCATCCAACATTGTTGATAGTTTTTACTACTTATTGTGTTCTTTGTATTGCAATTCTAGCACTCTCCTTCATGCATGTAAGCTCCCTCTCACCTTCGTTCCATCAAGATGTAGATTTGTGGCTTTTAAGGGGATTAATATTTCTCTCATTTACTTTATTTTTATTGAGCATATCATAGCTCTTATCATTTTCTATCTTGATATTATCATTTATCATTTTATCAATTTTATCCATTATCATATATGTTGATTTCTTAAGATCATTGCAAATGTAATAACACTCTGTGTATTTTTGTGTGTTTCAAATACAACAATCTTTCTTGTATTTATATTGAGAAAGAGGCTAGGAGAGACATGTCCCTTCACGGGACATGTCTATTCATTATAATTGTTAATGTTTCATTAATCAATTATATATTAGAATAATATAAGTTTGTATAATATATATTTAATAATAATATATATATATATATAATATAACATATATATATATAAATATATTATTAATCAATATTAAAGTATTATATGTATTCTAAATGATCATACGACTGAAGCTACAAACATTAACACTCCCTCTTAGCTAGGGAGGATGATCAAACAAAATGTGCAGTGGTATCCCTTGTCAACACTTATGATCCTCACAATAGCTACACAAAACATCAACACTCCCTCTTAACTAGAGAAGATAAAATCCATCAAGGTAATAAATCCATTAATTTTGAAAGAGAGAAGACATCACCTCACTGTGATATCAGGAGATATGGTTTATGTAGGAATATCAAGTCACATGAGGTTCACCATAGCTCATAAATATCCATGATATGTGTAATGAAATTACCTCGCATGATGTCTGCCATATGGATACTAAGTTTGCGTAGAGATATGCCACTACTTGACATTTCTCATATGGTCCAGTCAATGTGTAATAGTAAGTTCAGAAGGAATATCCTAATATGATCCATATGGATACAAGGAAATTACATAATTTTTTATATGAAGGATCACCTAACATGTGATACCAAGATTTACATATCACCTGACACGCGATATGAGGGATCTCCTTACACGTGATACCAAGTTTTACATATCACCTAACATGTGATATAAGGAATCACCAAACATGTGATACCTAATTTTATATATTACCTTAGATCGTAATATAAGGAATCGCCTTAGATTGTGATACCTAGTTTTCACATCACCTTAGATCATAATATGAGGAATCACCTTAGAACGTGATACCTGATTTTCATATCACCTCAGATCGTGATACCAGGATATAGTAATTAGAGAACATTAAATTTTCCCTACATATAACCCTATTATGGTATGTGCACTAACATATCAAAATGTCTACCATAATGAATCTCCATATGAGGAATCACCTTAGATCGTGATACCTGATTTTCATATCACCTTAGATCATGATACCATGATATATTAATTAGAGAACATTACATTCCCCTTACATATAACCCTATTATGGTATGTTCACTGACATATTAAAATGTCTACTATAACAAATCTCTATTACAAGATCGTCACCTTGTAACATCAAATACAAGTGTTCATTGTCTAAGAAGTCATAACCTCTCAAAAATATACATAGGATGGGTGGGCCCATAATTTTATGGATTCACACACATGACATCCACCTTGACTCATCTCAGAGAGTGGATCCACCATGGCTCATCCCAGAGGGTGGAAATAAGGGCTTTCACCTTAGACTTCTCTCTCAAAGAGAAGAATGCAATAACATACAAAATAATAGATCACATATGTTGAAACTCAACTCATTTTCATCTAAGGCTTCATTCTCCAACATAACAAGTTTATCTCAAAAGTATACAACCTTCTCTCTAGAAAGAGACTTGGTGAGAATATCAGCCATCTGTTTTGTAGTGATAATGTACCTTGAATAGCATACTTATGCACTATATCTCTTATATAGTTTGCATCACTCTTGGTGAACCCCAAGTTATGTAGGAGTTAGCATAAAGGCATTTCAGCCAACACAAATGAATCATATCCTTTGGATGATCCCTATTAAATTTTAAGGTCTTTCAACAACCTCCTGACCTCCTTGTCCAAGTTTTCTTTTAGATTAACTATCAAAACACTCTAAAACTAATATCAACCTTATGCCAGCAAGTCATGTCTTTGTTCTTTAGTTTGCATTAAGCTCTTTTCTTGAATGTCATTTGATCCAAATACTTATTTATATATTTAGGAATATCATGACCTAGATATCTAAATGAAAGCCTTCTAGCCCACATACATGGAACTAAAACATTTGAATTTCAATCCTTTGGCTTTTTATAGTTTCCTGGCCACTAGGGAAACCATCTCGATATGCCCTTCCCTTCTAAATCAGAATGATTAAGATCTTTGAAAATCAATTTTGGGAGATCCTCTAGTAGCTCCCTTTTTTACGAAACATACATGGTTCCAATCGTGAAAATATCTTGCTCCAAGAGACTCTCATCATTTGGTACATGATCATGTTGAAATTTTGATCATAACATTATTCGTAGGAGTAGTTTCTCATACACAAATTTACTTGTCTAATTTCATAGTAACATGAGTGAATGCAATAAACTATGGATTTATCCTCAGGCTTGGCAGCACCAAACATTCAGGATAATCTGGCTTCCATTTGAATCTTCAAGTACATGCATCAACCTCTTAACCTTTTCATCCAAGGTTGCCTCTGATAGACTGTTAAACTCCCTCAACTTAGTCTTATGACTGCAAGCATCAAGTTCTTTCTTCCTTGAATGCAATCTCTTATGTTTCTTGATCCATCCTAAAATTATTTCAGACATATTACAAATAGTTCATAAAACTAAACTATCTCAAAAAGAAATACCAAAGATAGAAGCATTCAAGATTTTACTAGCCAATATTATAGCATAAATTTAAAACTCAAAATTTATGTGCAATAATAAACTATGGAATATTTATCTTAAGTTTCAAATATTTCCTTTCATAAGGTGAGCCCATATGGGGGATATCAGGCATAAATCAACTCTCATCATAATTCCCCTTCAATGAATTCATACCCTTGGATGCTTCTTTGATACCGTAAGAAGGACTACCATCTTTTCTCATATCCACATTTATATCGCATCCACCACACTATTCAAATGAATGTCTTTAAATATAATCCTTCAAATAAATTGAACCAATGCATATGGTTAGATATTTTTGGTGCAGTTACAACCACTTCTAAACAATTGTCAATTGTCTTCTCACTATTCTAACTTTCATCATATTAAACTCACAAGCTCTTCCTCAAATTATGTACAAACATCTTTATCATCATAATCACATTCATAAATGATAACTTTTGTGTTTTTTCACAACATAATCCAGGAGAAAATCATCATTTGTATGCTATGTCTTGAATATGCACCTGTGGTAGCAAATATGTTCTCTTCTTTGTGTGTCAACAGTATTAATCACCATTTCTCTATCCTCAACAATGCCTTCAAAAATGGTAAATCCACTCAACCCAATCCAAGGCATGCGTATAAAAATTTAGTTTTAATTTTGCAACTTTGCACACCCCGACCAAAATCTATATGAATTGAGGAGTCGGCAAACATATATCTCCACTATTCATTTCTGACAAGATCATTATATTCATTGTGGTGCTTATTTTATTTTTAGACTCGTATAATCACTAGATATTATTAAGAAAACCTTCGAGCATATCTATGAATGGAAGCACCTCCCGATGACATTCTTTTTTGACACATCTACCTTCCATAATGAATATTTGACATGTATGCCTTCTCTAATGATTATTTTAGAGTCCTGGAATAAACTCCAACAATATTTGAAGCCATTAATATGATGTTGTGATCTGTTCCATTTGTATCACTTATTTAATAATTGTCTTTATTGCCACCTTTTCTATTATATGATTTCTTTCCATGTTGGATGTAATATCATCATTGATGACTTCTGTCTATTATCGCTGACAATCTGCTTGGCTATCACTGCTCTAGTGTCTATCTTCTACATTTGCAGTCTGCCTTCTTCGAATACTCTTTTTACTTCCATGCCCTACTCTTGGCAAGCTCCTTCTTTACTTTGTCGGCGTTCTTAGAAACACCACCAAGCATATTTCGAGCCTAGGATGATTTGGATGCAGAAGTAAGAGAAATCGAAGAATTAGAACCAGATCATTGCAATGACATGCAAGATCTCTTAACATAACGTGGCTCTTCAATCTTGCGTGAAGTGAATTCAAAGGGCTCATTGAACTGAGTGACATCTAAAGTAGTACATGGGGACGGAACTGTCGGTTCACAAAAACCACTCAGCGTTAACCTCCCACATGCATTACTTGGATTTGACAATGGGGACGCATAGTGTCGATGGGGTCTGGAGGTCACATCTGAAGTGCAAGTAGACCCATAATTTGAACCAAAATTATCAGACAGTCTACTACGTTTTGGCAAAAGGAGCGGCGGGTGTTGTAAATTCTTTATAGCGTAGTATCCAACGTTATTCCTATTATCTCCATGTAACTCTCAAGATTGCAACATCAACGAAGGTTGAAGAACATATGGCTTATACTATATGAATCACGAGCTTGAAGACTAATGGAAGACACCAGCAATTTCATATTTACCAATCTAAATCCAACCAATTATAATATCTTATTTCATCCTCCTGATCAATCCATTTCATTATTAGTTCTTCCATTCTTTATCTATATCCATATATAATGATCTATGACCTCCTCATTCAAGTCTATGCACTCTGCATTATTGTTGTCTCTGATTTTCTCTATTCTCCACCTATGCTTTATTTAGCTATTTCTGAAATGAATCTAACTACCATGCCTTTAAACACTTTATTACATTTTTAAACACTTTATTACATTTGCAGTCTGGATCTGATACCATGTTGATTTCTTAAGATCGATGCAAATGTAATAGCACTCTCTGTATTTTTGTGTGCTTCAAATACAACAATCTTTCTTGTATTTATATTGAGAAAGTGGCTAGGAGAGACATGTCCCTTCATGGGACATGTCTATTCATTATAATTGTTAATGTTTCATTAATCAATTATATGTTAGAATAATACAAGTTTGTATAATATATATTATTAATCAATATTAAAGTATTATATGTATTCTAAATTATCATACGACTGAAGCTACAAACATTAACAATATCTATTGTATCTTGGTTGTCCTTGGAGGTGGAAACACCAAAATGGGGGTATGACTTTGGAAGGCCTCCAAAACAACAATCCAAAAATTTTATTTCCCATCTTGTGTGTAGGTTTTCAAGGAGGATATGATGTGGTGATATTTGTATTCTTTTACCTCCTCCCATTGGGTCTTGTTTCTCCTTTTCCTCTCTTAGGATATTAATTTCATTATGTCATTTACATTCTACTAATTATTTTTAATTTTCTTTTGAAACCTATGAGCATATTTTTGGTTCTTGTACTGTTATGGTCTCAAAATCCATACTATGTATGTACGAGATGCATGTGTAGTGCATTGGCATCCCAAAAATCCTTGCTATAGTCCTAGAATTGCACAGGCATTCAAGACAATGAGATAGCATATTTCACTAAATGTTCTTGAGTAGTTGCTCTTTCCTTTATAGAAATCAAAATATTTTTATCAATTTGCAAAATAGAGTAATTTATTGTTTTCTTTATCTTTAATTCGCTTAGATTTAATATCAATCAATTAATTAATCACCCTAACTCACCTGAGCACTAATTTAGTGAGATGGTGCAAGGGTTGATTCACTCCTCAAGATTTCATAAATCCTTGGGGGTGGTGAATTAACTTCTTCACATTTTGGTGTGCCCAACATGAATCTTTCTACATCATCTTCTCCCCCTTTGTCAGTTGAAAGTCCATTTTTCAACATGGTAACCATCACTCCTATCTCACCCCATAGCTAGAGGACATGCAATATGGATATATCATTTACCCCTCTAGATACTTTTATTGTATAGAACCTTATTGAGGGGTGTTATGGTTGATCCCACATGTAGAGTGCATGTTATGACAGAGGAGGTACTCTTTTTCAATGGGTTGCACTATGTGAGACATGATGAGTGTCAGGAAACCCTTTAAAGTCATAATAGGATATCCCCTCCTCCTTTTGGGTCTACCACCTGGATGGTCCTTGTAGGAAATGTGACATTATTTATGAATTTTATCATTATTCCCAAGTCAAATATCTTTTGAGTAAGGATAGATATCCCCTAATTAGTCTCTATGGGGGGAAATCCCCTTGGTGGTTCATAAATGCCTTAAATTCTCCCACAAGGATATCGTGCACACTATTTAGGACACTATATATCAACCCTCAGTATCTCATGGGGGATATTTGTTGGACCATTTTTATCCTATGTCAGTAGTGCCTCTGCTTCTCTTATAGGATATTTTGTTCAAGGCTTATAACAAGTATGAGGTCGGGGATATTTCTTATAAATTATTAGCACCTATAGGCCCTCTCATTTTTTTCATGCACCTTAGTCCACACCTATGATTTAGCATGACTTACCTTTTATTTCCTATTCATGAGGGGCCAAAGGGAAGCATGTTTCTTAGGGGAAGCCTCTACATCACTTGAACACTATGTAGCCTCCAATAGTTCCTTTAGTTCCTACAAATGCACCTAGAATAGACAAAGGTAGGTAACTAAAGCTACAAACAGTCTAAGGATAACCCTTAATTCAAGATGATTATCTTAGAAGACATCCCTCACCCTGCCAACTATGCTAAGTGTAAGAGGTCACTAGAGGCTCATACATCTCCTTTGGCACCTACCTCCATGCCTCTGAAAGTGCCCCTATTACTTTGAATAATCTTAGAACAAAAAGAGGAAGGAAACCTATTATTGAGTCTGCAACTACCTCATCGATAACACCTCCTCCATTAGTGGGGCGCTCCTCTTTTTATCCATGATATCGGTGGCCTCTCAGATGGAGAAGGATGTTACAAAGTATTTGCAAGATTCTCATCTTAGTTCACACCTTATTGGAATTAACCTTGTATTAGTGGTTTGCCTACAATAAATCCTTGTCAAGCATCAATTACACTACAAAGAGGATAAGGTTATGCCTTGTATTAAAAAAATATTACAATCAATGCTCTATATTCAACCCAATAAATGTCATTTGTTTATAACATGAGGTGAGTCTATAAAGTGTGTTCATATTCATTGGCTGTTGATTAAGCATTGAATGTGTAGACACCAAAAAATGGTCATCGCTCCTCCCTCTCCTTTTTATTTGTATTATTATGTCATGAGTCACTTTTGCTCAATTTTGTCCATTTTGATAATTTTTTGTCATTTTAAGTCATTTTGAATTATTTTAATTTATCTTTTGTCATGTATTTTATTTTGTGTCATTTTAGTGTGTTTGATTAAATAATTTTAATAATTATTTAATTTTGTCCTAATGTTCTTTCTTGGGAATTAATTAATTAAATTAAGGTCCCTATGTCCCTTTTGAGATAAATAAATTTCATTTATTTATGTTTTTTGTATTTTATTGCACATTTGAACAACTCAATATTTAAATAGATTTTTTATTCCTTATTTTATTTTGTATTTAAATTTAATTTTATTTAAAATGGCTTTTGGTCTTTTGGTCTTTTGGGCTTTTGGAGGGAAATTTACAATTAGATTTTATTATCTGGTTTTATTATTGTGTGCATAAATGTTGTCACACTTCTATGAATCATTCCATTCAAGGTTGCTCAAGAATGAGGCCTCAAATATTGATCCATAGCTCTCTAGTCATAGATGTGTAAAAATGTAAAATGAAGGCCCTCAGATTGACCTAGTTGTGTCTATTGCAAATACACCATGAAACGAGAGATTCGAATGCATGAAAATGAAATCTAATCTAAATGATAACAATGCATATTATTCTATGAAAGAAAATATGAATGCAAATCTAATCTATAGAAATAAACATGATTCTAATCTATATGAGGAGCCATGAATGCAAGAATAAAGAAAACAAGAAGAGAGCTTGAGTGCTCAAATTCTCCTCCAAAATTGCTCT
>MU227386.1:1135492-1159485 GCA_018584345.1 Thuja plicata | reverse complement strand
AGGATCCAAATTGATCAACCCAAAAAGGATCAATGCATAAATGAATCAATCTATTGGAAATAAGAATAAAGAAGATCCTAGGTTTCCCTCTTAAAATGTGTTTTGAAATGAATGTAAATGTGTGATAGATTTAGAATGATTAAGGATTTGAATTGAAATGAATGATAGAAAAGTACTAACCTTGAAATATCACAAATCAAAGAATGTTGTTTTCTGGGGTCTGTACTCAGTTTCTAAAAAATCTGAAGCATGATTCGAAAAGGAAACGCAGAGAAGAACAAAACCCAGAAATATTTTTCCATTTCGATGTCGTCTTATGAAAAATTTTGACCTTGACCCACAAATATCAACCCTGACCCAATAATGTCGACCCTGACCTGCACATATCCGAAAGTGACTTTGTTCGCGGATCCCAGAAGTTGGTCGAAAAGGGTATCTAGATCTGGTCTAAAATCTATTGTTCTAAACCTGTACCTACAAGAAAAAGAGGTTTGTTTGTTGTGGGGGAGACTTGAACACCTTGAGAGCTTGAAAACATGTAGAGCAATGGATGCTTGAACTTTTTGCTTCTTGACAAAATCTTGGTTAGAGCTTTTTGCACTTAGAAGACTTAGAGAAAATGAGAGGAGAAGGCTTCCTTTTATATGAAATTAGGGCATAATCTTATAAGGAAGCCAACATAGGAGAATTAAATTCCAATTAGACCCATGCCCCTAGAATAGGACCTATATTAAATATAATTTAAGATTTACCACTTTGGAACCCCAAAACAGTCGACCCGGAAGCGGGAAATAACTTTTTGCAAAGACCGAGATCCGAAAACTGTGGAACCCTGAGATTTGAACCCTGGGTCAAGGTTGAGATCGACCCTGACCTGGGTCAGGGTTGAGGTCGACCCTAACCTAGGTCAAGGTCAAGGTTGACATAGACCCAAAAGGTCAACCTTGACCTTGAAGTCAAAAACCTCAGATCTACAGTCTAGGATGCCAAAAAATGGATGGAAAGAAGTAGAATAAGAGGCAGAATAGGGGGAAAGCTAGGTCAAAGTCAAGAACCCATTCAAGGTTCTTGATATGACCCCAAACCACCTACTCAGAAGGCTAAACTAGTCTATCATGGAAGTGCTTCCATTTTTCAACTATACAAGATGACACAATCATGAAATATTGTCATCCTCAATAGTTAACCTACAACCCTTAAATGCATGGGCATTTATACACACCAATAATTAATAGTTGGTCATTTATGGCCACACAAGAAGAATTAAAATATAACATAATCTGTTAAATCAAAGAATTTTATAAGGTTAAAGAAGGTGAAATAAAGCATTACAACAGCTCAATCTTCATTTCTGTTGTAAGAAAAATCGGCTCGCCTTTGAAATTCTAGTGTGTTGCCATCAATCATTAAACAAAGGGCCTGATAATAACTATACACAAACAAATCCGATTCATGCAAGATGCATGTTCTTCATCATGAATCTAAGGGTGTAGTTAATCTTGACCTGAATTTTCCTAGCAAGCACCTTCCATATCAATTTTGCATAGAGCTGAAAAAAGTTGTGGTGTTACCCAAATTTATAGACAAATTTGAATGGCTAAATAATTCAGGGAAGTATTTTCTCCAAATTATTATCTTGATTTACTCTTATTTCGCTTCCCCCCATTCATGTTTTATTTGTGCAAATATCCTAATTTATGCATCTATCATGTTACTTCAAGCATTTCCCTATTAAGTCTGCTATATTTCATATTTTCCTCAGTTTTCATATATTCAAATTCATAAATATAGTCGTTGTTCATCTTTCCCACGGTCTATTATTCATTTTAATTATATTTTATGACCTTGGCAAGGAATATTCTCTTTTTCTTGGTGCCTTTGAAAACGTATCGGTCACATGATCTCAGAATGGAAATGAATATTCTCATAAGTCTTGGAGATTACCTGTGGGCCATCAAGCATGATCTAATCTTGCTTCGATCCAATGATTTGCATGAAGTCTCTTGAAAAACTTTGGGTTAATGAAATCTTCTTGCGACTTTGAGGTCATTCAGTTGTATTATCTCATGATCAAACTCAAAGTTATTAGCAGGGATATCATTTTACCTCAGTCGTGTGGTCGCCAGATGATATCGGGGTCAAGTCAAATATTCAGAGATTAGATCTAGGCCATTGATTTTGATTGATCATGTGGTTGTCGCGTTATCTCCAGATCAAAATGGAATATTATTTTTTACTCGACGAATGGGCAACATCCTTTGGTCGCATAGTCTCATAAGAAAAGAGAATATTCTTAGATGCTTCGACGAAATTGATATCTATTGATCTTAATCAGAGCTTGTTTTAATCCGATGGTAGTCACTAAGTCTCATGAATTAACCATGATCAGGAAAAGTGTTCAGATATTTTGAGACTAGTGTAAATTCATAACTATAGACATAACTCCAGTTTGAGTTGAGTAAGGTTAAAATCCTTTTGGTCACGTGGTCTCATGAATTAATCAAGGTTAGTGGAAAGTTACCGAGATCATGCGACCGCTCAGTCGCGAAGTCTCCAAAGCAGATCAGAGGTTAAAGTATAAGGTTAAGTTCTAACAGTAATCCAAGTACGCACTGACAAATCAAAGACAAAATGACATGTGGAAGTGAAGCGGGCCCAAGCATTATGTGTTTAGTCGCTAAGTCTCTGGATGGTTCAATGACATCAGCAAAGTTTACGAGACTCAGCGATAGCCATTAATCTTAATCTGAGCTTGCTCAAATCTTACGATTGTTGCATTATCTCCAAATCAAAAGGAATATGTTTTTATCTTATAGAGACTTAACAATAATCATTGATCTCATTCAAAGCTTAATTAAATCCAATGGTGGTCACATGATCGCGAGATAAACCTAGAGTCAAGGAGATGATCTCACGACTTGGAGACTGAAGAGATTTATGAACCTGACGTTAAAGTGCAATTCACATCTGATCTATGATCAATGTTCACTCGTGACTGGATGCCACGTGTCTCAGATGGATATAAAGGACAAAAATGACCGAATGGCATCACTGATTAGGATTTCATTTGTCATTACATATTTTAATGTTATTATATTAAATTTTCATGTCGACTTAGGGTTTTATTATCATTTGATATGTCGATATTGTTCTGCATGCAAGATTTCAAAGGTGGATAATAGGAAATAATGCGACCTGGATGAAAGCTGAAAGAGAAAAGACATGCAGACGTCCATTGATATGTCATGCAGAAGCTAAGGAGATATGAGAGATTCATAACAAATTATAAATAAACTATTTAATCATTATTATCTCTTATTCGACAACTGTTCTTTTAAGAATGATTAATCATTCTTTTATTGTAATTGTGGTTGTTCAATTGTTGATCTTAGGGATTAGTTTTAGCAGATAAACCATCGCGTTGATTTGAAGCTTGTTTGCATCCTTTGAACTTGATATAAATAAGGATACCAGGATCAATGCGAGGGGGATCTGAGGATGATACGGTTATTATAGTCAGATTGGATTAGTTTTGATCGACGACTACAACATGGATTGAATTGTACTATTTTCTAAAATTAATAAGATAAGTAAACCTTTTTCTTTCACCTGTGGGATTAGATAGCTTTTCATTTACAATCAATCCCTCAAATAAACCAATTTGAACTTCTTCAAAGTGATAGTTTGATGTATATAATTCCAAATCTGGTTCATTGTTATTATTCTTAGTTGGTTTTCTCATCTTGCATGGTTAAAATCTTGTTAAAAGAGGCCTCAGTCAATTAGTTTGTCATTTGAGAAAGTAATATTTTATTGAGATATCTCTGAATTCATTTTCAGGTTGCATATTCATTCCATAACGCCTTTGAAGTGATATTTTTCTAGTAAAACTATCTCTGAGGTTGCACAAAGGATTGGATGATATTGACTCTATTGCCCATGAGGAAATTAGGCACTGATCTACATTTATGTTGGATTTTGGTCATTGAACTCATTTTTCATAGTTTTGTGATAATCTTTCCATCTGCACTATTCTTTTATTTATATACACAAACATTCTTAATACATTGATATTTTCAGTTAGCATTTGTGACTTACAGCTTTCAGTTCAAGTGTTCTTTCAAATTGCTTTGCCACACTTTGGAGGAGGAGAGTGTTCAAGATCTATTATATGCTATAAAAAGCCTTGGAATTTGAAGAATAAGTTCAAGGAGTAGGCCTACCAGCCTTGGTTCTGCAGAGCCAGAATTGCAGAGGGTTTTAAACCTAATTTGGTTAAAACCTTGTTAGTTGGCCAAATCACTTGGGTTTCCCACTATTAGATTGGAAAGTCCATAGGAAATCCAATCTGTTAATTTGATCACCAACATATTGGTGACTCTACTAGGGACTAATCAGAATAAAGTTTATAATTCTCAGAGTTTCTGGTAATTGAGGTTAAACTCTGCTAGGGAGAAACAGAATCCAGAAGATTTTGATCAAGTATTTCCTTCTAAAAAGAAGGTGGCAACTCTACAATTTTAAATTGGTAATAATTTTGGTATTATATTTTAGTTAGTAAATTTTCATGTGGGGTAGTAGATCTTTTCATCTAGACTAGCTTGAATTAGATTTAAGCCTAAAGAAGAGCAGGACTCCAAGTGTGAAGATGCCTTATGTACCTCGTATGATATACCATGATAAGGATGATCAGAAGTATGCTTATGATCAATTCCCTAATTCAGGTCATTCAAGTCATGAGGGTAGTGGTGAAAATTGTAATCCTTTCTACCAAGGTAATAGAGGAGGACATGATTCCCAACATAGTCTAAATCAGGAGATGTTTGAAAAATAAAATAGAATTAATAAATGGGATACTATGTTTTGTGAGATGGCTGATATAGGACTAGAAAATGAAGAAATGGGCATGGCTCTTAAAAGGAAACCAGAGGATGTACTAAGGAAAATGGGGATAGAGAGAGACAAAATTAGATCACCAAGAAAGGAAGCAGTTCCCGAAGATGATAGAAATAAAGTTTACAATCCTCCTCATAAGAAGAATAATGGGCATATGTTTAATAATGATCATACCAGAGACAACAATGATTGGGAAAGAAGAGATCAGTGGGGAAAATGGAACAATGGAGAACATCATACCCACAATAATAGAATGAACCCTAACTCATTTGATTAGTGTGATAAACATAGACATCAAAATAATGAAAGGGTGTATGATGGATATCATAATAATAGGGATCAAAATTATGGCCCAAGAGACTATACTATGAATTCAAATTCTAGACCAAGAAATAACACTCAAAGATTTCATGATGTAAATCATCATAATCAAAGGCATGGAGCTGTGAATCAAAATGTGAACAATTATAGAGCCCCAATGGTTTCTGATGGATATAGACAATTAGATTTTTATAGCATAAGGGGATATCCTAATGACATTAAAAGTGAATTAAGGAGTACAATTCCAAAATTTTCAAGGAATGGGTCAGAATCGGCTGAAGTGCATTGTGTAAATTTAAAGAATGTTATCCAAGAATTTGATGAATTCCATTAGGATGTATACATGAAACCTTGTGTTCAATCCCTCATAGAAGATGCAGCAGAATGGTTGAGAAGTTTACCAGATAGATCCATATCTACTTGGGATGAATTTGTGAAACAATTTGTAGAACAATTTGGTGATCACAATGATACTTCTTTTGCATCACATGAGTTAACAAGTATGAAGAAGAATCAAAATGAATATGTGGTTGAATTCAATAAAATATTCAATAAGGTCCTGAATAGGATTCCAAGAGATGTTCAGTATCGTCTATGGTTGAATTCGATAAAATATTCAATAAGGTCCTGAATAGGATTCCAAGAGATGTTCAGCTTGACAATGCTTTTTGATTAATTTCTATATGATTGCCTTTGATAGAAAGAAAAATTATGAAATCAGATCTCATAAGCCTTCTACTCTAGCACATGATATTAAGATTGCTATAATGATTGAAAATGATAGGAAGGCATCAGGTATAATTTCTAAGAGTGAAGACACCCATTTATTCAGTCCAAAAGAGCCTAAGCAACACAAAGAGGAGGATAAAATAGATAAAATTATGAATATGGTGAAAGATCTCCAAGTGATTAATGGAAGAGACAATTTTAAGTACAACCAGAATAATCGGGTACCATACAAAAGTGACAGATATAAACTGCAAGATATGCCTTATAATACAAAATGGAAGAATGGGAAACCAGTGAACAAAGAATTACACACCCCTGGTCTATTCAGGAAAAATAACCATTTTGTGGAAAATTATCCTTGGTGTGAAGCTTGCAAACTGCCACATTCTTATGAACATTGTGTTGTTGCCCATAAATTGAAAGAGCATTGATGGGCTCTTTGAGTTGTTCTCCTTTAGTAGTAGAGATTTGATAGGTACCAGACCCAAACACTGCAGTAACAATATACGAACCCAGCCAATTTGGTTCAAACTTCCTTTTCTGGATCCGATTTTGCTGATTATTAGGGTTCTCCCTCAGAACGATGTCACCTACTTGGAAATCTCTTGGTCTAACCTTTTTGTTATAACTGTTGGACATCCTCTTCTGGTATGCTCTAAGGTGATCGAATGCCACTTGGTGACATTCATCAAGTAATTCTAGCTCTTGTAGCCAAGATATTCTGGTATCTTCATCAGTAATGAGGCCTTTCAAAGAGACTCACATAGAAGGAATCTCGACCTCAATTGGTAGCACAACATCTTCTCCATAAACCAAAGCATAGGGAGTAGCCCCTGTGGGTGTTCTTATAATTTTCCTGTATGCCCAAAGAGCTAGATTGATCCGGAGATGCCAATCTTGTCCGGATTTATGCACTGTGCGATGCAGGATCTTAAGTATTGTTTTGTTGGATGCTTCCACCTGTCCATTACCTTGAGGATAATAGATGGAAGACCAATGTTGAGTAATTTTAAACTTAGAGCATAGCTCTGTCAAATCCTTGTTTTTGAATTGTCCCCCATTATCCGTGATAATGGCTGAGGGTACACCATGCTTGCAGATGATGTAGTTGAGAATAAACATAGCTACTATTTTTCCACTGGCAACGATGAGAAGGACTGCCTCCACCCACTTAGAAAAATAGTCTGTAGCTGTGATTATAAACTTATGTCCATTAGAGGAGGAAGGGTAAATCTGACCCACCAAGTCAAAGGCCCATTGTTGAAATGGCCAGAAAGTAATGAAGGGAATAAGCTCCTTGGCTGGAGCATGAATCAAGTTGCCATGTAATTGACATTGTTTGCAAGACTTAGCAAATTGTGTTGTTTCTTTTTCCATATCTGGCCAATAGTAACCAGCTCTAATAAGTTTACAGGCCAATTTCAAGCCGTTAGAGTATGACCCACAGATGCCTTCATGCACCTCTACTAACACTCATTTGGAAAAATCGAGTTCTAGACACCTAAGGAGGGTACCGTCTAGACCATGTCTATACAAGTCATTAGCGATGATGATGAACCGTGAAGCACTACGGATTAGGTGACATTTCTCATTCCAGGAGTAAGTGTCCAAAACAATCTGGTCACAAAGGTAAGAGAAGATATGACGGTAGCGGGATGATTCATGTCCTATGACAGAATAGATCATCCGGGAATCAGGGGATTCATAGGCTGGGTAGCATAACATCTCCACTAGGAATTCATGTCTAAAATAATTTTCAGGCATCTGTAGCATAGAGGCAAGAGTAGCCATGGCGTCTGCCACTTTATTATCTACCCTTGGAACCTGTTGAAATGTGATGCGAGTAAAATAATGTTTAAGATCATCAACCAACCATTTATAAGGTACCAACTTGTCGTCCCTTATCTAATAGATATCATTGACTTGATTGATGACTAGCTGTGAATCGCGAATAACATTTATTTCATCGACTCTCCACTCAAGGACGATCTTCATACCATTGATTAGGGCTTCGTACTCAACAATGTTGTTTGTACAAGGAAACAACATCTTGTATGCTTTTGGTAGAGAGTACCTTTGAGGTGTAATGAACAGTATCCCAGCACCTGACCCCTGTTGGGTAAATGAACCATCAAAAAACATAGTCCATGAGCGATGTGTAAGAAGTAATATGGACTCCTCTGGAAATTCAATGTGCAATGGTTGATGATCTACTAGAGGTGCTTCTGCCAACTGATCTGCTATTTCTTGCCCTTTAATGGCTTTCCTTTCCACATATTCAATATCAAATTCACTGAGAAGAATGACCCATTTAGCTAGTCTACCTGTGAGGGTAGCTTTACTGAGTAAATATTTCAGAGGGTCAATTTTAGCAATTAGACATGTAGTATGAGCCAGCATATAGTGCCGCAATTTTTGTGAAGCAAACACCACTACAAGGCAAGCCTTCTCTATAGCAGAATATTTTGTTTCATATGAGACTAGAGTTTGACTAATGTAATAGATAGCCCTCTCTTTGTTGTGTTGATCTTCTTGAGCCAATAAGATACCCAATGATGTATCCATAGCAGATATGTAAAGTATAAGTGGCTTCCCATGAATGGGAGGCATCAAGATTGGTGGGTTTGCCAGATACTATTTGATTTGTGTGAACCCTTCATCACATTATTTGTTCCACTGATAAGCCACACCCTTGTGTAAAGTCTTGGTAAATGGTTGTGACTTGTCTGCCCGTTGAGAGATAAACTGCCGGATAGACTACAGTCGGCCTTGAAGTCCTCTCATTTGTCTAATATTTTTCGGTGGTGCCATTTCTATGATAGCCTGTACTTTTGCAGGATCCACTTCAATGCCTTTGGAAGAGATGATATAGCCAAGAAATTTTCTAGATGTGACACCAAATGCGCATTTCTTAGGATTGAGCCTAACATTGAATTGTTCCATACGATCTAGTATAGGACCTAGATCGGCAAGATGTTTCTTTTGGTGCATGCTCTTAGCCAAAGTTTCATCCACGTAATCTTCCATTTTTTTATGCATCATGTCATGAAATATGGTGGTAACAACTCTCTGATATGTACCACCGGCATTTTTGAGTCCAAAGGGCATGACATTCCAACAGAAGGTGCCCCAGGCACAGGTGAAGGCAGTTTTCTCTTGGTCCTCTGGCACAATCTTTATCTGGTTATAGCTAGAGAAACCATCCATTAGTGAATACATTTCATACCCTGTCGTCATATCTATGATCATATCAATATTAGGCAATGGAAAATTATCCTTAGAACATGCCAAATTCAGGTCTCTGAAGTCTGTGCAGACTCTTATAGATTTATCATGTTTTGATACTGGAACAATATTAGAGATCCACTGTGCATAATCAATTACTCTGATAAACACTGCCTTAAGCAATTTCTCCAATTCAGCTTTGACAAGTAGAGCTACATGTGGATGTATTTTGCGAAGCTTCTGCTTGACGGGCTTAACACCTGGTGAAATGGACAAATGGTGCATGATTAGATTAGGGTCTAACCCCGGCATGTCTGAATATTTCCATGCAAATTTAATCTTTTTGCTTCTAAAGAATGTAGTGAATTCCTCTCTTTCTACCTCTGAAAGTGATTATGCCAAGTGAATAATCTAAGGTTCTGCATCTGTACCCAAGTTGATAGGTTGAGTTGGTTCAATAAGAATAGATGATCTTTCCTTAAAATGACTTGGGAGTGCATCAAGTATCTCATCCTTGGGCACCTCAGAGAGGTTTTCACCCTTGGATACGTCTTTTATTTTGACTGTTTTAGGCTCTAATACTACCATGAGGTGGTTTTCACCATCAGAGCGCCTATTTTTTCTTCTTTTTGTTTTGTGACTAAGATACTTGATGTCATCCTCAGTCATGTTGACACTTGCTTCGCTAGTGGGAGACATTACAGGTTTGACAGCGTGTAGGTAACAGGCAAGAGCGTAATTGTTCTAGAACGTAAGGACTTAATTAGATGGGGAGGTAGAGTTCTTGTCTATAAGCTCAGGATGGTGAAGTGAAAGAGGAGTGACGGGTTCAAGTGCATTCATGGTATAATCATCAAAGGCATGGACAAGGAAGTCGAGACCCATAGCGATCTCTTCCAGAGGTATAGTCAAATTCCTTTGATTTCTAGCGACCGTAGTAGACGACATGTTAACACCTAGGGAGTCAAACTCATGTGACCCTACACTAGACCGTTCACCTACTTCAAGAAGGTTTTCATATGAATTAGCTGTATCTGTATCTCTATCAGAAGTGACATATGACAAGCTGTCAAACTCATATTCATGGGAGTCTGTTTCATCATTAGGTCTCATGTCAAGAACATGAGTGAAATCAACCCTTTGTCCCCAGTTGGGATGAGTTCTACCTAGAACCTCTGCTATGGTCAGATGAACACCTTTTGACCTAGCTACCTCAGTAGTATTTGTAGCATCAACTATCTCTTGTGTAATGAGAAGTGACTGGAATTCCTGGTCAAACTATTCTTGAAAGTGTGGTGGTATGTATAAATCACCTTGATGACTAGGGTTCAGAGTATATATGTCTTTCCACTCTTCATAAGTTAATGGAGCAAGTGAAGTGGTGGTATCAGAATCACTGTCAGTGTCTACTATACTGACACATGGTACAAAGTTTTCTGGCTCAGCAAAGAATGCTGCCAGATCTGGAGGGATAGTATAAGGAAAAGTATCCTCATCAGATATGTCTTCAGGTTCTGCAATTTTAGGTGTTTCTTTAGGTGTTGGTTTCTTATCTTCTCGAGGTACAAACTTATTTATTCCCAATTGGAATGTGAGTTTCTGGAAGCCTATACCTTTAGAGTCACGTATTCTATGACCAATGGATTCAAGTGGTGCAATCAATCCCTTATGATTCACACCTATGGGACCATTTCCTTTATAGCCAAAACATTGCATAATAGATAAACCTTTCCCATATTTCTCAG
The DNA here is from genome assembly GCA_018584345.1 of Thuja plicata. Classification (NCBI taxonomy): domain Eukaryota; kingdom Viridiplantae; phylum Streptophyta; class Pinopsida; order Cupressales; family Cupressaceae; genus Thuja; species Thuja plicata. Next base: position 1,148,569 of record MU227386.1, on the reverse strand, counting down.
GTTTTATGTCATAAAGAGGAGTATTTTCATAATTGTCTTCTCCTTTATAGATCCAAGCTTTGATAGCTCTATTTTTAGCTTCTTCTTCTAACGGTACTGGTGCCACCATACTTTGTTGGAGGAGGAACCGTAGAAGGTTTAGTGCTCTCAGAAGGTCTCCCAAAAGAACGAGGAGACAAAGGCAAAGATGTAATAGAAAGCACAAGTTCAATCTGATATCCTCCCATGTCAGTTTCTTTGAGTGTCAGACTCTTTTCCATTTCTTTTAATTTATCCTCAAAGAGTTCTATAGATTCTCTGTTGGTAGGCACAAGGATGTCAGCAGATTTTGTGAGGGCATTGCAATCATAGTGTGTATTAGCAGGTATAGTCACTTCAAAACCTTGGAATGGGAACTTAATGCACTGATGGTATGTGGAAGGGATGGCCTGCATTTCATGGATCCATGGCCTTCCTAACAGGATATTATATGCCAAAGGAATGTCAAGCACTTGACAGACAACATCTCGTTCAACAGGACCAACTCTGATTGGCAATACAACTAACCCCTTGGATTTACATTCTTCCTCATCATAGGCCTTAATGGTAATATTTTTGTGAGCATCAATGCAATCTTCGCCATAGCCTAACTCAATAAGGAAACTAGCAGAGCAAATATTTAGGCCAGCGTCGTTATCTATGAGAACATAGTGAACATGCTTTGGACCAATCATGACTTCAATGTGCAAAGGATTATTATGTGGGTGACCCAAAGAATGGTCATCTACCTTAGATAAAGAGAAGTAATGTGAGGAGGTCAAGTGACCTACCATAGATTGAAACCGATGAAGATCAAGATCTTTTGGGACATTTGCCTCAGTGAGGGCTTTGTCCAGAATTTCCCTGTGAGTAGGGGAGATTTTCAAGAGCTCAAAAATAGTTATCTGAGCATTAGTACGTTGAAATTGATCAAGAATGTTGTAATTGGTAGCATTAGATGAGGAACCCACTTTTGGATTCTTAGTAAGAGAGTCAACCTTAGCTTTGTCTGAAGGTTGAGTTGATGTAGATATAGAAGGCTCAGGGCCTTTGAGAATGATTTTAGCACAAGACCGAGTAACAACATTAGCGCTGACTTGAGACTGTCCTTGTTTAGAAGACTGAGGTGTAGACCCTCACAAAATGAAAGGAGTTTTAGACTTGGAAGTATCTTCCTTTCCCTTGAGAATGATGACATTACAATATTCAGTGTCAACAGGTTCAACCATATTAATGACATTGACGTTATTGGTGTAAGTATAGTTGACCTTAGCATCAGTATTTTTGCCTTTAGATTATTCACCTTTTCCATGAGGAGGAAATGGGTCTTTGAAAGCTTGGTGACCAAAATTTTTGTTGTGACCTCCCATAGCAATAACCTCACTATCGATGAGATCTTGGATTGTATGCCACAATTTAAGACAACTAGCTATTTTATGACCTTTGTTTTGGTGAAAATCATAATAAGCGGATTCATTCCACCAAGAGGGTCTTGGTTGCGGATCATAAGGTCAAGAATTATTAAATGGAGTAAGTAAATTGTTGTCTACAAGAGTCTTTTAAACCACCTCAAGAGGTTCTCCTAAAGGAGTGAATTCATGCTTGGGCCTTGGAGCCCAAGGTTTAGGTCCAAAAAATTGTGAAGTGCTTGGTTCAGAATCTGCCGCAGCCTTTTTGGTGGCTTTGGCCGCTTGCATCATGGTAGTGAGATTAAAGGGAGCCTTGTAAGGCTTAGAAGTCACATTGTCTACAACACCATCATTCACAACATTTTGGTTCTTGTTGAGAAATTTGGGTTTATCTTTGCTTGAGGAAGAAGATCCTTGTTTGTTTTCCTTGTGCAAGGTAAATTCTCCTTTCTTGATCATAAATGTCTCGATTCTTACAGCTTGTTTAATCATGTCATCAAAGGTTAGAGGAGTTTGTAGCTGTACTTGATACCCAAAGTTGGGGAGAAGATTATCGAGAAAGATGTCCAACTTTTAAGATTCGGGTATCTTGCGAGAATATCGTGTATAAAGTTGTCTCCATCTTTGGAGAAATGCCAAGAAGGATTCCCCATGATTTTGTTTCAAGTTGCAAAGATCTCAGATATGAACTAGATGTTGGATGTTGTGAGAATAATGTTGTAGAAATAAATTGGCAATTTCATCAAAAGTTTTGATGCCAGTTGGTAGTCTAGAAAACCATTCCGCAGCTGATCCTCCCAAACTACGTGGGAAAAGATGCATAAGATAGGTTGTGTCATGTATGAATTCCATGGCGAGAGCACCAAATTCTCTCAAATGGTCTTGAGGGTCAGATGTACCCAAGTATTTCTCATATTTAGGAAGTTCAACTCCTTTGGGAAAAGGAGGCATGTGAAGATCTTTATCAAATGGGAAAGGACAGATACTTTATAGCGTGAATTGAGTAGTAGGTTTGTCTTTCTCTTTCAAGAGTTTAGAGAGTTTCTCTTACATGGTTTGCATTTCTCTTTGCAAGCGAGAATTTTCAGTTTCTTCCTCTTTCTCAATAAGTGTCTCTACCTTGTAATCAGAGGGAAGTTTAGCACCTTGGGCGGCTAATTCGAGAAGGTATTTCTCCTTCTCTTCTTTCATTATGACCGCCATCATTCTCATGAAGTTTTTATTATTGCGGGCCTCTATGGTATCCCCTTGGGTTATCTCCTTCTCTTCTTGAAGAGGAGGGTTTTTAGTATGGTTGAAATAGGGTCCACCCAATTGACTATGATATGTCATATTGCTAGAATGCAAGGATTCAAAGTGTAAAGACTTGGTATGAAAAGATTGAGTGTTCTCTGAATATCAGTCTTCTTGGAACAAAGGATTTGGAACCCTACTAAGATCCATAGGAAATGACCATTTATTGTAAGGTCGTCGTACCGGGGAAGGAGATCGAGATGATTCCTCACTAGATGTAGTCGGTCATGGTGTGGAAAGTACAGATTCATCTTGATTGATTGAAGCAAATTTTTTGCCACTTCGAGTTATGACAGTCATAGACAAAATTTTGAACAAGAGATGTGAACTAGGACCAAACTTGAAACTATCTCAAAGTAATTGCACAGAACATGCCAAAAGGTGAAGTATCCTTGGTGCAAATCGTCTAAGATGAGGCTAGAACAGCCAAGAGATGACTATTGCGACACAAGGCATGATGACACAGATGAAAGAGATCAAAAAGACATGAGACGAGACCAGTTTAAGCAAGAATCACGTAGTTCTCAACCCAAGAAACTAAGTTTCAGACTGTGTGAAGATAGATGGCAGAAAAACAAACCCATATCAGAAACTAGATTTGATAGAAGTACAACTGACTCACAGATTTTAGCTCGCTGTTTTGGACAAAAGACTCTAGTTTCGCGCAACGAAACGCTCTATCGCGCGAAGTTTCTCACCGAACCGTGCGAAGAAATGCTCTCTTCGCGCAAAGAATGACACCAATTGAAAGAATAAAGAATGACAGAATAAGGCATTGTTGCCAAATGTTGCGCGACGATATAATACATATCGCGTGAAGATTCTCACCGAATGATGCGAAGATTGGGAAATTTTACACGAAACAATGCAAATGTTGAAAAAAGGACATTTACAGAATCAGGCTGTTAAGACCAGTTTACGTTTTCCAAGATGATTTCATGTTGTTTTTTGACAAATAGTTTAAGTTGTAGATTGTTTTGGACATGTTCAAGATTGACAGTTTGTATGTTTTGACGATAGTTTCAATTGTTCAAATGATACACCCACGCAAAACACATTAAATAGAATGTTTGTAATACCAGAACAAGAACATCATAATCCTAGGATAGCCAGGACAATATCTGTTGAATCCGCACTTGAACCAAAGCTCAGCTACACTTACTGTTAGCGGATAACTTAGAAGCTTGGAATCATGGGCTCCTCCTTACATATGCACTCACTTCTCAGCCATACCAAGCTTCGGACCCCAAAGGAATTGCTTCCCAAAGGGCTGTTATCTCTACTAAAAGTCGTAAGAATGTGGGGCGTCTTACTCGGTCTCTAACCTTCCGCGCCAACAGATAGAGGGTTTTTGGAAAACTAGAACAACAGTTTGTAGTAAGGTCATCCGTTCAGGTGGTTGTGATCAAGTCATTTTCCCAATAAAGGGGGCTCTCCCGATCCTTTCAAAGCAAGGCTTTCACCTTAACAATGTCGGGACTTTAATGCACCACTAGGGTACTGGAGGAGATTTTGGTTGCCACAATGAAGTCACACCTGTCTATTGTGACATTAATCACAATAACATTTTTTATATACCAGTTTGGAAGGGCTTGGCTTTAGCCTATTACTGGTTGGGCATCCACTCTCACCGGCTCTGCTAAAGCTCTCGGGAGGTAGCCATTCTAGAAGAATCACATGAATTTCTCTTACACCCAAGATCCATAAAGGCGAGGGGAGAGGATACGTTCATGTAGTTCTTAGGATTACAATCTAAAAAACACTTCAATCACGCAAGACAGTGATTCATTTTAAGCACCAATCGAAGTGTGTTTTAACTACTAAAAACATATATAAGAATTTGTGAAAACACGCAAGGTCTTCGACAAACGTCCCGTAATAAATCCATTAGTAGTTTGTAATGCCTTTCTTCATTTCAACATCAGGCAATAAATGTGTTAGAAGTTTTATGATGGATTTTTCTTTATCTCAGCGTCCTCCAAACCACTGTTAGGTTGTACGTAAAAGATAATCACATGAAAATCAAAGCCAAAGATTAGTCCACATTATCAAAAGTTGAAAATCAAAAAATAGATCACATATTCAGAAAGTAGATAGAAAATCATGCACTTTCAAAAAAAATTGCACTAAAAAATGTTACCGTATGAGCCCGTACGAGGCTCTGGAAGTTGCAAAACGCAGGATTAGGCAGGTACAGTGATGAAAACCTGCAATTTCTGATAAATCTGTGACTAAAATCTAGAAACTAAGAAAAACCCAGAAATCTTCAGACAATTCTACCCAAAATCTTAAAAAAATTGCACTCAATTTGGACCTAAAATGAGCAAGATATGATCGTTTAAAGTTAGACTGCAAATTCAGAAAGCTCAATGGTGAAGGCTAAAAAAATTTCAAACCCTGCTGATGTCATCAACCTGCGAGTTTAAATTTGACAGTTTCGTGGCTGTCATAAAAGGTCATGGGGAATGATGGTTTGATGGTCGTCAAATTTAACATAGTGAAAAAAATCTGATTTTTCTTTTTTTTATTTTTTTTATTTTTATTTTTATTTTTTATTTTTTCAAAAATCTGCCTCGGGCTGCGTGCAGAAAAATCTGAAATCTACCTCGATTTCCATGCAACATGTTGTACGACCTCTTTGGGCAAAATATTTTTGCCACAAATTCAACTTTTGACAAGTATAGGCATGTTTACAGTCGTTTTCAACCGAAACGATGCTCCGAACGCAATGGTGCAGTCAGATTTGGCTCAAAATGAGAGCTTCAAAAATACTAAAAGAATAATAAACATAAGATAGAAGAAATTTTTGAACTTGCTCCACGCTAAAACAAAGATGAAATGCATTGTTTTACCTGCAAAATCAAAGTATAAACATGATCCAAGATTTTCAAAACTAATTCAAATGTGATGACAGAAATAGATGTTTTGCCCCTCGGTGGGCGCCAGAAATGTATGTGGTAAATTTGGCCTTGTTAACTCACCATACACTTCAACATAGTCCTTCTTCACCAGGTACACACAAGACTGAATATGAGATTATTCCTCTTGTCTGCCTACATGATTCGACTTGTTGCCTTCTATCCAGACGGGGTTTTCGAAATTGCTCTTAGAACAAGAGTCTCACAACCATAGACCAATCTAGGAATGAAGGATTTATCTCCATGAATGCAATACAATGCAAGATTATTCTAAGAAATGAGAGATGTAAGATAATCTAAGACATGATTTTCAATGCAACTATTCTAGAAATTGAAACTATGTTATTGTAATATGAAATTATTCTATATGAGATATTAAGAAAATGAAACAATAATTCAGTATTCTAACAATGCATATGACCATAAATTCATGAAGTAATCGGGGGCTTGGAATGAAGAATGAGAGTTCTTTTATAGACTCAAAGATGATCGGAATAGAAACTTTCCTCTTTGAAATAAAACAGATTGAAAAGCTAGTTAATGTTAGAAAGCTTTATTGAAAAGAATTCAACAAATTATTTTCTTCCTGCTTTAACTGTTTTCCTTCTTTGATTTAATTATGTTTTATTTGAATTAAATTATTTTCTTTCTCTTTAAAGCACAATTAATTCAAAGATTCTATTTCTGAACAGAGATAAGATTTTTGAGAGAATGTCCAATTAATTAAATAAATATGACCTCATAAATGCTTTTTCTCAATTATCTGAATAATTAAATTCAATTATTGAAATTTGAGGATATTTATTTAACAATTAAATATTATTTAATCCCTTTTTATGTGTTTTAGCTAAAAGGGGTGAATTTAATTTAATTAAAGTGCTAGGACTTTATAATTAAATTAATTCAATCATAGGGTTTGTTTAGCCAATAGATATTTAGGAATTAAATATAACGTATGATTAATGTAGATTTAGGATTTTCTACATTTGACACTTAGGTTGAGTAGAGTCAGTCAAAAACTTAGAATTGCCTAGTACAATAGGACTTTGATGATCTAGAAGAGTGACAAATGCAACAAAATTGGTTAGGGTTGCAAGATGCCAATTTTGGGGTGTTACATTTTGCCCCTCTTTGAATTGATGTGCGAGCAGCGCATTGATTCAAAGAATAGTTTGATGCCTGAAGCACAGAAGAATAGATTTGAAATTTGAGAATGTAAAGATTTCAGAGCCATCTCCAGAATAGAGCTTGACTCTCCAAAGTCTAGGTTAGGTTGCTAAGATGCCGGTCAAGTAGAGTTTTCGAGGGTCATCTTCAGAACGAAGCTTGATCCCCAGGGATCCGGGTTAGAATGCCCTAATACCTAATAGATTGATATCTTTCACAAGACTGTCCTCAGAATGAGGCTCAACCTTCAGGAGTCAGGGTTAGAATGCCCCGATACCTGTCCAACAAGATAATCAATAGAGATTTTAGGACTATCTATAGAATGAAGCTTAGTCTCGCAATATCTAGGTTAGATTGCCAAGACACTGGTTAGATAGATATCTTTCACAAGACTGTCCCCAGAACGAGGCTCAACCTTCAGGATTCAGGGTTAGATTGCCCTGATACCTGTCTCAAAAGATAGCAAATAAACGTTTTTAGGACTATCTTCAGAACGAAGCTTAGTCGCCCAATATCTAGGTTAGATTTCCAAGACACTGGTTAGATTGACATCTTTCACAAGGCTATCCCCAGAACGAGGCTTAACCTTCAGGAGTCAAGGTTAGATTGCCCTGATACCTATCTCAAAAGATAATAGATAGAGATTTAGAATCATCTCCAGAATGGAGCTTGATTATCAGGAGTCGGGGTTAGATTGCCCCGATACCTGTCCCAAAAAAAGATAGTTTTTCAAGAGCCATCTCCAGAACGAAGCTTGGTCCTCAATAATCTAAGTTAGATTGCTCAGATGCTAAATAGATAACAAGATGTAAGGAAAAAAGATGCCCTTATTGATTGTGGAGTATCCAGTTTTGACTGTGAGGTATGAAAAACTGAACATGCCCCAAGTGATGAGATGCCCCTAGCAATGAGGACTTTTGAAAATCAGATCAGATTGATTGAAATATATTTAATGATGTAATCATCCTACCCCCTTGGGAGCGAAATGGAAAGATGACATGCCATAATGATGATGGAGAGCAGAAAATCAAGAAGAACTTAGAATAGATTACAGAAGAATTTGAAAGATTTAGAATCAATTTTGAGTGATTTCGAGGTCTGGTTGACCAAGTTTGGCTAGGGTTGACCAGAGTTGACCTTTGAGGGGAAAAGTCAAAGATTTGAGAAAATGATGATAAGATATGATTCTGACAAGAAAGAAACATTAGAAAGTTGACTGCACAAGCATCCGATCGCGTTGGTCCCAAAAATTTTAAAATGCGATTTTGAGCGATCTAGAAGTGTTAGATTTCGATTTTGATTTCAATTTCAATTTTGATCCCGAAAATGGGTTGAGCATATAGTTGAAGATAGAGAGAGAGGATCAAACACTTGGTCAGTCATGATGAAACCAAGACTCTAAAGAAGAACTCCCCTATGTATAAACCCAGGAGAATGCAAAGAAGAGAACACTGAATTGCTGCCACAATGCAAGTCTAGAATGAAAATGCAATCCTATGCTAGATGCAATATGAAAATGGAATTCCATGCTAGATGCAATATGAAAGTGCAATTCTAGGACATGGTTGTGAGACCCATTGTATAATCATCATCATTGAGCATTGTTTGGAACATCAAAGTCGATACAACCCTTACTGGCGCCACAATGCAACTATAAGGATATGAATATGACTTATCATCGGATAAAATGTAGGAAATGAACGTAAGCACCAGGGCACAAAAGCCAAGATGACCTGAACATTGTTTCTAGTTAATGTTGCAAGAGTACACCAAAATTGAGGCATTTAAAGCCAAGATAACCATGAGTGTGATCATGCGAAAATAAATAGATCAATAACAAACAAAGCAATGACAAATAGAGAAATAACAGGCAAGAAGATAGTACCAACCTCACCATGGCATAAAAATAAACAAGATCGAGGGATGTGAGGTTGTTCCACCTTATTGCAGGAGCTCTTATCACATACACCCTATTTATTTTATGTTGCCAGATCATCGGGACTACACCAACAAGCAGTAGACAAAGAAAATATCAATGAAATCTATGAGAATAGACAGCATTCAAAGAAAGATGCAAGCATAGATCAGCCAGTTTAAATTTTTTGTGAATGTGTTCATGTTTAGAGGTGTTGAAAAACACCATTGTGCTTGTGAGTGCATTGTGTTTGATTTTTATCGATAAATGTTTACGTTTGAGATATCCGATGTGTGTTAAAAAACACAGATGTGTCCAAAGATAGTGTTAAAAAACAATGTTTATGGTGGTGTTGAGAAACACTAGTTTGTGTCAGTAGATAGTTGTCCTTGAGAAGTGACAAGATTACTTACTCGGGTGTAAACCAAAGATATGAGCAAATAGGGGGCCCGTGCCCCCAAATAATGATGACTAAATTAACGTATGTTGTGAGGACAAACTAGATTTGATTGCCCCCAGGCGTATGACACTGAATCAGTGTCAAGTCAGGAGGGTTCACAAAGGAACCAGAGTGTCACGAAAGTGACCAAAAGATATGTGTAGACTAAAGCATAGAATCGTCAAGACTAAGTATCGATAGATAAAGCATGTGATTATAACTCCAACTATAACAAATGTGAGAAATCTTGATAGAATAGCAACAGTAGGCAAACACAGTGAGAACCACTAGTGACTGACGCAAGAGAGATGCTCAAATGAAGCGATCATAGTATAAGCTATTCATCAGTAGGTAGACATAGTGAGAACCACTGGTGACTGATGTGAAGAAGATCCTTTAAAAGATAAAAGGACAGTGCCCCCCAGATCAAGAGGGTTTCCCTGAGAGTATGACCAATTTCAATCCATGTGAGTTGGTGTCTTGACGAGAATTGAAAGAAAATGTAAGCAGGAAAGTAGGAAAGTAGGAAAGTAAATGCATAAAGCCAAGTGGTGCTACGATAGATATAGAATTGTGGAACAAGAGGCGCCTGTTTACCAAGTTTTCACCGTCTTGGCAGAAATTATTTTTTTTTGCTACCATGACGCCTGTTTGTCAGGTTTTCATACTTGACACTTTTCTCTTTTTCTCTTTTTTTTGTCTTTTTCAATTGTTTAATTTTTTTGTATTTTTGGAATATATGATTTTTTTTTTGAGATACATCAAAGCGCCTATAGCTAGGTTTTCACTAAGATGACCATTTTTTCAGGACTTTTTCAGATTTTTAGAATTTTTTTAGGACTTTAGTATATACATGAGCATACTGAAGATGTCTCAGCTGTAGAACCACTTCAAATGAAGAGCGTTGATGGGATCTTTGAGTTTTTCTCCTTCAGTAATAGAGAGTTCATAGGTAACAAACCCAAACACTATAGTAACAATATACAGACTGAGCCAATTTGGTTCAAACTTCCCTTTCTGGATCTGACTTTGCTGATTCTTAGGGTTCTCCCTCAGAATGAGGTCACCCGCTTGGAAATCTCTTGGTTTAACATTTTTGTTATAACTCTTGGACATCCTCTTCTAGTATGCTCTAAGGTGATCAAATGCCACTTGGCGATGTTCATCAAGTAATTCTAGCTCTTGTAGCCGAGATATTCGTGTATCTTCATCAGTAATGAGGCCTTTCAGAGAGACTCACAAAGAAGGAATCTCAACCTCAATTGGTAGCACAACATCTACCCCATAAACCAAAGCATAGGGAGTAGCCCCTGTTGGTGTTCTTATACTTGTCCTATATTCCCAAAGAGCTGGATTGATCTAGAGATGCCAATCTCGTCTGAATTTATGCATTGTCCGATGCAAGATCTTAAGGATTGTTTTGTTGGATGCTTCCACCTGTCCATTACCTTGAGGATAATAGATGGAAGACCAATGTTGAGTAATTTTAAACTTAGAGCATAGCTCTATCAAATCCTTGTTTTTGAATTGTCCCCCATTATCCGTGATAATGGATAAGGGTACACCATGCCTGCAAATGATGTAGTTGAGAATAAACATAGCTACTATTTTGCCACTAGCAATGGTGAGAGGGACTGCCTCCACCCACTTAGTAAAATAGTTCATAGTTGTGATTATAAACTTATCTCCATTGGAGGACGAAGGGTAAATCTGACCCACCAAGTCAAAGGCCCATTGTTGAAATGGCCAGAAAGTAATGAAGGGAATAAGCTGCTTGGCTAGAGCATGAATCAGGTTGCCATGTAATTGACATTGTTTGCAAGACTTAGCAAACTGTGTTGCTTCTTTTTCCATATCTAGCCAATAGTAACCAGCTCTAATAATTTTACGGGCCAATGTCAGGTCGTTAGAGTGTGACCCACAGATGCCTTCATGCACCTCTGCTAATGCTCATTTGGATTCATCAGGTTCTAGACACCCAAGGAGGGTAACGTCTAGGCCACATCTATACAAGTCATTAGCAATGATGACGAACCGTGAAGCACTGCGTATTAGGTGACATTTATCATTCTAGGAGTAAGTGTTGAGAACAATCTGGTCATGAATGTAAGAGAAGATGTGATGGTAGCGGGATGAGTCATGTCCTATGATAGAATAGATCATCCTAGAATCAGGGGATTCATAGGCTGGGTAGCGTAACGTCTCCACTAGGAATTCATGTTTAAAATCATTTTCAGGCATCTGTAGCATAGAGGCAAGTGTAGCCATGGCGTCTGCCGCTTTATTATCTACCCTTGGAACCTATTGAAATGTGATGTGAGTAAAATACTGTTTAAGATCATCAACCAACTATTTATAAGGTACCAACTTGTCATCCCTTGTCTGATAGATATCATTGACTTTATTGATGACTAGTTGTGAATCGCCAAGAACATTTAGCTCGTCGACTCTCCGCTCAAGGGCGATCTTCATACCATTGATTAGGGCTTTGTACTCAGCAATGTTGTTTGTACAAGGAAACAACATCTTGTATGCTTTTGGTAGAGAGTACCTTTGAGGTGTAATGAACAGTATCCCAGCACCTGACCCCTATTGGGTAAATGAACCATCAAAAAACATAGTCCATGAGCGATGTGTAAGAAGTAATATGGACTCATCTGGAAATTCAATGTGCAATGGTTGATGATCTACTAGAGGTGCTTCTGCCAACTGATCTGCTATTGCTTTCCCTTTAATGGCTTTCCTATCCACATATTCAATATCAAATTCACTGAGAAGCATGACCCATTTAGCTAGTCTACCTGTGAGGGTAGCTTTACTGAGTAAATATTTTAGAGGGTCAATTTTAGCAATTAGACGTGTAGTATGAGATAGCATATAATGCCATAATTTTTGTGAAGCAAACACCACTACAAGGAAAGCCTTCTCTATAGCAGAATATTTTGTTCCATATGAGACCAAAGTTTGACTAATATAATAGATAGCCCTCTCTTTGTTGCACTGATCTTCTTGAGCCAATAAGATACCCAATGATGTATCCATAGAAAATACGTAAAGTATAAGTGGCTTCCAATGAATTGGAGGCATCAAGATTGGTGGGTTCGCCAGATACTGTTTGATTTGTGTGAACTTTTCATCACATTGTTTGTTCCACTGATAAGCCACACCCTTGTGCAAAGTCTTGGTAAATGGTTGTGACTTGTCCGCTAGTTGAGAGATAAAATGCCGAATAGACTGCAGTCAGCCCTGAAGTCCTCTCATTTGTCTGATATTTTTTGGTGGCAGAATTTCTATGATAGCTTGTACTTTTGTAGGATCCACTTCAATGCCTTTCGTAGAGATGATATAGCCAAGCAATTTTCCAGATGTGACGCCAAATGCACATTTCTTAGGATTGAGCCTGAGACTGAATTGTTCCATACGATCTAGTATAGGACCTAGATCGGCAAGATGTTTCTTTCAGTGCATGCTCTTAGCCAAAGTGTCATCCATGTAATCTTCCATTGTTTTATGCATCATGTCATGAAATATGGTGGTAAGAGCTCTCTGATATGTACCACCAGCATTTTTGAGTCCATAGGGCATGACATTCCAACAGAAGGTGCCCCAGGCGTAGGTGAAGGCAATTTTCTCTTGGTCCTCTGGCACAATCTTTATCTGGTTATAGCCAGAGAAACCATCCATTAGTGAATACATTTCATACCCTGTCGTCATATCTATGATCATATCAATATTAGGCAATGGAAAATCATCCTTAGGACATGCCAAATTCAGGTCTCTAAAGTCTCTGCAGACTCTTATAGATTTATCATGTTTTGATACTAGAACAATATTAGAGATCCACTCTACATAATCAATTACTCTGATAAACACTGCCTTAAGCAATTTCTCCAATTCAGCTTTGACAAGTAGAGCTAC
>MU227386.1:1120491-1133813 GCA_018584345.1 Thuja plicata | reverse complement strand
GAGACAAAGGCAAAGATGTAATAGAAAGCACAAGTTCAATCTGATATCCTCCCATGTCAGTTTCTTTGAGTGTCAGACTCTTTTCCATTTCTTTTAATTTATCCTCAAAGAGTTCTATAGATTCTCTTTTGGTAGGCACAAGGATGTCAGCAAATTTTATGAGGCCATTGCAATCATAGCGTGTATTAGCAGGTATAGTCACTTCAGAACCTTGAAATGGGAACTTAATGCACTGATGGTATGTGGAAGGGACAGCCTACATTTCATTAATCCATGGCCTTCCTAATATGATATTGTATTGCAAAGGAATGTCAAGCACTTGACAGACAACATCTTGTTCAACAGGACCAACTCTGATTGGCAATACAACTAACCCCTTGGATTTACGTTCTTCCTCATCATAGGCCTTAATGGTAATATTTTTGCGAGCATCAATGCAATCTTTGTCATAACCTAACTCAATAAGGAAACTAGCAGAGCGAATATTTAGGCCAGCGTCATTATCTATGAAAACACGATGAACACACTTTGGACCAATCATGACTTCAATGTGCAAAGGATTATTATGCGGGTGACTCAAAGAATACTCGTCTTCCTTAGAGAAAGACAAGTAATGTGAGGAGGTCAAGTGACCTACCATAGATTGAAACCGGTCGAGATCAAGATCTTTTGGGACATTTCCCTCAGTGAGGGCTTTGTCCAGAATTTCCTTGTGAGCAGGGGAGATTTTCAAGAGCTCAAAAATAGTTATCTGAGCATTAGTACATTGCAATTGATCAAGAATGTTGTAATTGGTAGCATTAGATGAGGAACCCACTTTTGGATTCTTAGTAACAAAGTCAACCTTAGCTTTGTCTGAAGGTTGAGTTGATGTAGATACAGAAGGCTAAGGGCCTTTGAGAAAGATTTTAGCACGAGATCAAGTAAAAACATTAGCGCTGACTTGAGACTGTCCTTGTTCAGAAGACTGAGGTGTAGACCCTCGCAAAATGAAAGGAATTTTAGACTTGGAGGTATCTTCCTTTGCCTTGAGAATGATGACATTACAATATTCAGTGTCAACAGGTTCAACCATATTAATGACATTGTCGTTATTAGTGTAAGTATAGTTGACCTTAGCATCAGTATTTTTGCCTTTAGATGATTCACCTTTTCCATGAGGAGGAAATGGGTCTTTGAAAGCTTGGTGATCAAAATTTTTGTTGTGACCTCCCACAGCAATAACCTCACTATCCATGAGATCCTAAATTGTATGCCGCAATTTAAGACAAGTAGCTATGTTATGACTTTTGTTTTGGTGAAAATCACAATAAGCAGATTCATTCCACCAAGAGGGTCTTGGTTGTTGATCATAAGGTGGTGAATTATTCAATGGAGTAAGTAAATTGTTGTCTACAAGAGTCTTTTAAACTGCCTTAAGAGGTTCTCCTAAAGGAGTGAATTCACGCTTGGGCCTAGGAGCCCAAGGTTTAGGTCTAGAAAACTGTGAAGTCCTTGGTTTAGAATCTGTCGCAGCCTTTTCGGTGTCTTTGGTCACTTGCATCATGGTAGTGAGATTAAAGGCAGCCTTGGAAGGCTTAGGATTCACATTGTCTACAACACCATCATTCACAACATTTTGGTTCTTGTTGGAAAATTTGGGTTTATCTTTGCTTGAGGAAGAAGATCCTTGTTTGTTTTCCTTGTGCAAGGTCAATTCTCATTTCTTCATCCTAAATGTCTCGATTCTTACAGCTTGTTTAATCATGTCATCAAAGGTTAGAGGACCTTGTAGCTTTACTTGATACCGAAATTTGGGCAGAAGATTATTGAGAAGGATGTCCAACTTTTCAAATTCGGGTATCTTGCGAGAATATCATGTATAAAGTTGTCTCCATCTTTGGATAAATGCCAAGAAGGATTCCCAATGATTTTGTTTCAAGTTGCAAAGATCTCGGATATGAACCGAATGTTGGATTTTGTGAGAATAATGTTGTAGAAATAAATTGGCAATTTTGTCAAAAATTTTGATGCTTGTTGGTAGTCTAGAAACCCATTTCGTAGCTGATCCTCCCAAACTACGTGGGAAAAGATGCATAAGATAGGTTGTGTCATGTATGAATTCCATGGAGAGAGCACCAAATTCTCTCAAATGGTCTTGAGGGTCAAATGTACTTAAGTATTTGTCATATTTAGGAAGTTCAACTCCTTTGGGAAAAGGAGGCATGTGAAGATCTTTATCAAATGGGAAAGGATAGATGCTTTCTAGCGTGAATTGAGTAGTAGGTTTGTCTTTCTCTTTCAAAAGTTTAGAGAGTTGCTCTTGCATGGTTTGCATTTCTTTTTGCAAGCGAGAATTTTTAGTTTCTTCCTTTTTCTCAATAAGTGTCTCTACCTTGTAATGAGAGGGAAGTTTAGCACCTTGGGTGGCTAATTCGAGAAGGTATTTCTCCTTCTCTTCTTTCATTATGACTGCCATCATTCTCATGAAGTTTTTATTATTACAGGCCTCTATGATATCCCCTTGGGTTATCTCCTTCTCTTCTTGAAGAGGAGGGTTTTCAGTCTGGTTGAAACAAGGTCCACCCAGTTGACTATGATCTGTCTTAGTGCTAGAATGCAAGGATTCAAAGTGTAAAGACTCGGTATGAAAAGATTGAGTGTTCTCTGAATATGGGTCTTCTTGGAACAAAGGATTTGGAACCCTACTAAGATCCATAGGAAATGAACGTTTATTGTAATGTCGTCGTACCAGGGAAGGAGATCGAGATGATTCCTCACTAGATGTAGCCAGTAATGGTGTGAAAAGTACAGATTCATCTTGATTGATTGAAGGAAATGTTTTTCCACTTCGAGTTGTGACAGTCATAGACAAAATTTTGAACAAGAGATGTGAACTAGGACCAAACTTGAAACTGTCTCAAAGTAATTGCATAGAACGTGCCAAAAGGTGAATTATCCTTGGTGCAAATTGTCTAAGATGAGGCTAGAACAGCCAAGAGATGACTATTGCGACACAAGGCATGACGACACAGATGAAAGAGATCAAAAAGACATGAGACGAGACCAGTTTAAGCAAGAATCACATAGTTCTCAACCCAAGAAACTAAGTTTCAGACTGTGTGAAGATCGATGGCAGAAAAACAAACCCATATCAGAAACCAGATTTTACAGAAGTACAACTGACTCACAGATTTTAGCTCGCTGTTTTGGACAAAAGACTCTAGTTTCGCGCAACGAAATGCTCTGTCGCGCGAATTTTCTCACCGAACCACGAGAAGAAATGCTCTCTCCGTGCAAAGAATGACACCAGTTGACAGAATTAAAAAATTTCAGAATAAGGCACTGTTGCCAAATGTCGCGCGACCGTATAATACGTATCACGCAAAGATTCTCACCGAATGATGCGAAGATTGGGAAATTTCATGTAAAATAATGCAAATGTTGAAAAATTGACATTTACAGAATTAGACTGTTAAGACCAGTTTGCGTTTTCCAAGATGATTTCATGCTATTTTCTGACAGATAGTTTAAGTTACAGATTATTTTGGACATGTTCAAGATTGATAGTTTGTATGTTTTGACGATAGTTTCGATTGTTTAAATGATACACCCACGCAAAACACATTAAATAGAATATTTGTAATACCAGAACAAGAACATCACAATCCTAGGATAGCCAGGATAATATCTATTGAATCCCCACTTGAACCAAAGTTCAGCTACGCTTACTCTTAGTAGATAACTTAGAAGCTTGGAAGCACGGGCTCCTGCTTACATATGCACTCTATTCTCAGGCATACCAAGTTTTAGACCCCAAAGGAATTGCTTCCCAAAGGGCTGTTATCTCTACTAAAAGTCGTAAGAATGTGGGGTGTCTTAGTCGGTCTCTGACCTTCCGCGCCAATAGATAAAGCATTTTTGAAAAACTAGAACAACAATTTGTAGTAAGGTCATCCGTTCAGGTGGTTGTGATCAAGTCATTTTCCCAATAAAGGGGGCTCTCCCAATCCTTTCAAAGCAAGGCTTTCACCTTAACAATGTCGGGACTTTAACACACCACTAGGGTACTGGAGGAGATTTTGGTTGCCACAATGAATTCACACCTGTCTATTGTGACATTTATTACAATAACATTTTTTATATACAGGTTTGGAAGGGCTTGGCTTTAGCCTGTTACCGATTGGGCATCCACTCTCACCGGCTCTGCTAAAGCTCTCGGGAGGTAGCCACTCTAGAAGAATCACATGAATTTCTCTTACACCCAAGATCCATAAAGGTGAGGGGAGATGATACATTCATGTAGTTCTTAGGATTACAGTATAAAAAATACTTCAATCACGCGAGACAGTGATTCATTTTAAGCACCAACTGAAGTGTGTTTTAACTACTAAAAATAAATATAAGAATTTGTGAAAACACGCAAGGTCTTCGACAAACATCCTGTAATAAACCCATTAGTAGTTTGTAATTCCTTTCTTCATTTCAACGTCATGCAATAAATGTGTTAGAAGTTTTATGATGGATTTTGCTTTATCTCAGCATCCTGCAAACCACTGTTAGGTTGTACGCAAAAGATAATCACATGAAAATCAAAGCTAAAGATTAGTCCACATTATCAAAAGCTGAAAATCAAAAAATAGATCACATATTCAGAAAGTAGATAGAAAATCACACACTTTCAAAAAAAATTACACCAAAAAATGTTACCGTATGAGCCCGTACGAGGCTCTGGAAGTTGCAAAATGCAAGATTAGATAGGTACAGTGATGAAAACCTGCAATTTCTAATAAATCTGTGACTAAAATCCAGAAACTAAGAAAAACCCAGAAATCTTCAGACAATTCTACCAAAAATATAAAAAAAATTGCACTCAATTTGGACCTAAAATCAGCAAGATATGATCGTTTAAAGTTAGACTGCAAATTCAAAAAGCTCAATGGTGAAGGCTAAAAAATTTTCAAACCCTGCTGACATCATGAACCTGCGAGTTTAAATTTCATGGTTTCGTGGCTGTCATAAAAGGTCATGGGGAATGATGGTTTGATGGATGTCAAATTTAACATAGTGAAAAAAATCTGATTTTTATTTTTTTATTTTTATTTTTTTCAAAAATCTGCCTCAATTTTCATGCAACGGGTTGTACGACCTCTTTGGGAAAAATATTTTTGCCACAGATTCAACTTTTGACAAGTATAGGCATGTTTACAATCATTTTCAACTGAAACGATGCTCCGGACACAATGGTGCAGTCATATTTGGATCAAAATGAGAGCTTAAAAACACTAAGAGAATAATAGACAGAAGGTAGAAGAAATTTTTGAACTTGCTTCACGCTAAAACAAAGATGAAATGCATTGTTTTACCTGCAAAATCAAAGTACAAACATGATCCAAGATTTTCAAAACTAATTCAAATGTGATGACAGAAATAGATGTTCTGCCCCTCGGTGGGCACCAGAAATGTATGTGGTAAATTTGGCCTTGTTAACTCACCATACACTTCAACATAGTCCTTCTTCACCATGTACACACGAGACTGAATATGAGATTATTCATGTTGTCTGCCTGCATGATTTGACCTGTTGCCTTCTATCCAGACAGGGTTTTTGAAATTGCTCTCAGAACGAGAGTCTCACAACCATAGACCAATCTAGGAATGAAGGATTTATCTCCATGAATGCAATACAATGCAAAATTATTCTAAGAAATGAGAGATGTAAGATAATATAAGACATGATTTTCAATGCAACTATTCTAGAAATTGAAACTATGTTATTGTAATATGAAATTATTCTATATGAGATATTAAGAAAATGAGACAATAATTCAGTATTCTAACAATGCATATGATCATAAATTCATGAAGTAATCGGGGGATTCGAATGAAGAATGAAAGTTCTTTTATAGACTCAGAGATGATCTGAATAGAAACTTTCCTCTTTGAAATAAAACAGATAGAAAAGCGAGTTAAAGTTAGAAAGCTTTATTGAAAAGAATTCAATAAATTGTTTTCTTCCTCCTTTAACTGTTTTCTTTCTTTGATTTAATTATGTTAGATTTGAATTAAATTGTTTTCTTTCTCTTTAAAGCACAATTAATTCAAAGATTTTATTTCTGAACAGAGATAAGATTTTTTAGAGAATATCCAATTAATTAAATAAATATGACCTCATAAATGTTTTTTCTCAATTATCTGAATAATTAAATTCAATTATTGAAATGAGGATATTTATTTAATAATTAAATATTATTTAATCCCTTTTTATGTGTTTTAGCTAAAAGGGGTGAATTTAATTTAATTAAAGTGCTAGGACTTTATAATTAAATTAATTCAATCATAGGGTTTGTTTAGCCAATAGATATTTAGGAATTAAATATAACGTATGATTAATGTAGATTTAGGATTTTCTACATTTGACACTTAGGTCGAGTAGAGTCAGTCAAAAACTCAGAATTGCCTAGTACAATAGGACTTTGATGATCTAGAAGAGTGAAAAATGCAATAAAATTGGTTAGGGTTGCAAGATGCCAATTTTGGGGTGTTACATACTGATAAACAATAGAATGGTAAAGAATTGTATGATAGATTCTAGTGCAGTAGTGAATATTATGCCAAATGATGTAATGAAAGAATAAGGAATGAATGTTGATACCAAATTTGGTAAATTTTATGGTAGGGATAATAGATCCGTTCTTGTTGTAGGCATAATGAATAATGTTGAATTTAAATTTCCTGCATGCCTTGAAAAATCATATAAAATGGATATCACTGTGGTTGAAGCTCCTGCTTGTTATGGGATGCTTTTATCTAGACAATGGTCTGACTTGGTTGGGGGAAGTATTCAATTAGATCTTTCTTACGCTTCTATCCTAGTGAATGGAAGGGATATAAGAATTGACAAAGAGACTAGAAGTCCATACATTCTTGAGGTTGTGGATCCAAGCTTGGTAACAAATTTATGCCATTCTGATATGGACAACTTTCAGGTAAGTATTTCAAAAGATGCTATGCATGACAATGAGCCTATCAAATTTTATGCAGAGGTAAATCATAATTTTATTTGGAAAATGTATTTTGATGGTGCTTGTTGCAGGGATGGTAGTGGGGCGGGTGTCATTTTCTTTGCTCCTAATAAGAAAACATTTAAATATTCATTTTTGCTAGATTTTGAATGTACTAACAATGTTGCAGAGTATGAAGCTCTCCTCCTTGGTTTTAAAATAGCTAGTAAACTTGGAATAAAGTATTTAAGTATTTTTGGAGATTCTGAATTAATTATTTCTCAAGTTAAAAGTAAGTTTGTTACTAAGCATCCCCTTCTTAAAAGATATAGAAATGAGGTTTGGGATTCTATTGAATGTTTTGATGCTTTCTCTATTAACTAGATACATAGATCAGAGAATATTCTTGCAGATTTTATGGCTAACTTGGCATTAAGACACAATAATATTCCTTGTGAGGACATTGTTCAAGTTGAGATTAAAACTAGGCCTGCTATACCTGACAACATCAACAATTGGCAAGTTTTCGAAGATGACGGAGATATAATCAAATTTTTAGCATGCGACCAGGAGTATGAAGATCAATTGATAGACTTGAATGCCCATGTTGAGACAGAGGATGGAAAAGAAGTATTGTTTGGACAAGAAGTTATTCAGCTCAAAACAAATAAAGTCCCAAAATGTCTTGTAGAGATGGAAAGATTGTTTGATAGCAAGGACTCAAGAGTAGACAAGATGAACACTAATGTCAAAATGGATGATGTAGAAAAGATAAATTTGGGAAATGAAGAGACCCCAAGGGAAGTATTTGTGGGAAAAAAATTAACCCCTAAGATCAGAGCTGATATCATTAGATTGCTGAGAAAATATAGGCATGTATTTGCATGGTCTTATGATGACCTTAAGGCTTACCGAGAGGATCTTTTTCAACATGAGATACCATTGAAGCCTAATGCCAAACCATTCAGACAAAGGAAGAGACCAATAAACCCTACTTTGGCTCCCAAGATGAAAGATGAATTAATTAAGATGAGGGATGTCAGTATAATCAAACTAATCAGACACTCAACATGGGTTTCTAATCTGGTGCATGTCAGAAAAAAGAATGGTGATATTAGACTTTGTGTAAATTTTAGGAATCTAAATATATCATCCTTAAAAGATAATTATACACTCCCAAAAAAGGTAGCATTATTGCAAAAGGTTACAGGGAATGAATTGTTGTCAATGATGGATGGTTTCTCAGGGTATAACCAGGTAAAGGTTAAAGAAGAAGAACAATATAAAACAACATTTACTACACCATGAGGTACCTATGTATATGCTAGAATGCCTTTTTGACTCACCAATGCAGGAGCTACTTTCCAGAGGACAATGGATGTTGCCTTTGAAGATTTTATTAATGTGATTATGATGGTATATTAGGATGATTTGACTGCCTATTCAAAAAAAGTAGAAGATCATTGCAAACATTTGGAACAAATTTTTTAGAAATCTCTTGAATATGGGATATCATTGAATCCAAAGAAATTTCATTTTGTTATCACTGAAGGAATTAGGACATATTGTATCCAAAGATGGGGTAAGAATAGATCCTGAGAGAATTGCAGCAATTGATAAAATTGAGATCCCAAATAATGTTAAAAAGATTCAGTCCTTTTTTGGACAGATAAACTTTGTGAGGAGGTTTGTTCCTAATTTCTCAGAAATAATTAAACCAATTGCAATAATGTTGAAGAAGGGTGCAGGTTTGAAATGGACAAATGAAGCCTTGGAAGCATTTGTAAATATTAAAAAGGCAATCAAGGAAGCCCCTGTCCTTAACTCTCCTGATTATGGTAAACCTTTTCAATTATTTTCCTTTGCCTCATATCACACCATTGATGTTGTCTTGTTACAAAAGAATAGTGAAGGATATGAACAACCAGTAGCATTTATCAGTAAAACTCTTCAAGCTTATGAATTGAATTATGATATTAATGAAAATCAAGCTTATGCACTTGTGAAAGCAGTGAAATATTTCTTGCCTTATTTGGTAGGAGCAAAAATAATAGCTTATGTTCCTAATGCTGCAATAAAGGATATATTCAGACAATCAGAGGTTACTGGGAGAAGATGCAGATGCATAAATCAAATTAAGGAATTTGATATAGAAATTTAGATCACTAAAATTATCAAAGGATGAGGATTAGCAAGGCTAATGACAGAATCTAATATGGATGCATTACAGATAAATCAAATGGATTTAAGTGAAACTCATACTAGTATTGAAAGATGCCCTTGGTATACTAACATAGTGTGTTTCTTGAAACATATGAAATGTCCAGACAATCTAAATGATAACCAAAAAAGGAAATTGAAATAGCAGGCATCTAAATATGTCTTAATCCAAGGTGATTTATACTGGAAAAACATTGATGGTATACCCCTTTTTTGTCTAGATAAGTATCAATCAAAGGAAGTACTCAAGGATCTTCATGATGGACAATGTCGAGGACATTTTTCAGCAAAAACCACTTCACATAAGATATTAAATGCAGGATATTATTGGCCTTTTCTATTTAAGGATTGCCATGCATACGCAGAGAAGTGTGAAGCATGTCAAAAATTCTCAGGAAAACTAAGATACAATGGTGCATTACCTCTAAATCCTATGTCTACTAAAGAACCATTTCAAATGTGGGGAATAGACTTCATAGGAGAGATCACTGACACTTCTAGTGGTGGGCATAAATGGATATTTTTGGCTAATGATTATTTTACTAAGTGGGTAGAAGCTATACCTACTAGACAAGCTACCAGTAAAGTGGTGATTAAGTTCTTGGCTGAAAATATACTGACAAGATTTGGTGTTCCTCGTAAAATTGTTTGTGATAATGCTATGTGTTTCAGATCTACAGAATTCACTGGGTTTCATGAGAAATATGGGATAAATATTTCTTATTCATCTCCTTATCATCCTCAAGGAAATGGCCAAGATTAATCTAGCAATAAGAACATAATGAAGATTATTAAAAGAATGTTGAGTAACAACAAGAAAGCATGGGATTCTAAATTACCCCTGGCACTTTGTGCAGACAGAATTACAATTAAGAAATCTACTGGATATGCACCATATGAACTGGTTTATGGAAAGAAATCTCATTTACCATTAAATAATTTATTGCCAATATACAAGTTTATAAATGAAGAACAATGGGAAGAAGTGGATTTCATGGAATATAGATTCTTTCAGCTTGCAGAATTAGATGAAATGAGGAATCAAGCTCAAGAAAGAAATCAGTAATTACAACAGAAAGTGAAGGTTTTGTTTGACAAAAAGACCACAGAAAGGAAATTCTAGGAAGGAGATCTAGTTTTGAGATGGAATGTAAAAGATCAAGACAAAGGCAAACATGGAAAGTTTGATGCTTTATGGGTAGGTTCTTTTGTCATAATTAGTAAAGGAGGTGAGAATTTTTATCTTTTACAGGATTTAGAAGGTTATTCTCATGAGCTTCCTACATACATAGTCAGTATCTTAACCTTTCTTCTCTTAAATATTGCAGGAGGCAAGTTTTTCTTCCTTATTTGTATAATATGTATTGTATTTTTTTGTTCTACTAATGGTCTACTTTTCCAGAGATAGCTAGGATTCTTGTTGTGTCCAGGTATGAATGCACATCCCCAAAAAGAGCCACTAGTGTTACCCAAATTTATAGACAAATTTGAATGGCTAAATAATTCAGGGAAGTATTTTCTCCAAATTATTATCTTGATTTACTCTTATTTTGCTTCCCCCTATTCATGTTTTATTTCTGCAAATATCCTAATTTATGCATCTATCATGTTATTTCAAGCATTTCCCTATTAAGTCTGCTATATTTCATATTTTCCTCGGTTTGCATATATTCGAATTCATAAATATAGTCGTTGTTCATCTTTCTTGTGGTCTATTATTCATTTTAATAATATTTATGACCTTGGCAGGGAATATTATATTTTTCTTGGCACCTTTGAAAATGTATCGGTCGCATGATCTCAGAATGGAAATGAATATTCACATAAGTCTTGGATATTACCCGTAGGCCGTCGATCATGATCTAATCTTGCTTCGATCCAACAATTGGCATGAAGTCTCCTGAAAAAATTTGGGTTAATGAAATCTTCTTGCGACTTTGAGATCATTCAGTCGCGTTATCTCATGATCAAACTCAGAGTTATTAGCAGGGATATCTTTTTACTTCAGTCACATGGTCACCAGATGATATCGGGGTTAAGTCAAAGATTCAAAGATGAGATTCTGGTCGTGGATTTTGATTGATCTTGTAGTTGTCGCTTTATCTCGAGATCAAAATGGAATATTCCTTTTTACTCTGCGACTGGGCGACATCCTTTGGTCGCGTGGTCTCATAAGAAAATAAAATATTCTTAGATGCTTTAGCAACTCAGTGATATCCATTGATCTTAATCAAAGCTTGGTTTAATCCTATGGTAGTCGCTAAGTCTCATGAATTAACCATGATCAAGAAAAGTGTTCAGAGATTTTGAGACTAGTGTAGATTCATAACTACAGACATAACTCCAGTTTGAGATGAGTAAGGTTAAAATCATTTTGGTCGCATGGTCTCATGAAGTAATCAGGGTTAGTGGAAAGTTACTAAGATCATGCGACCGCTCAGTCGCGAAGTCTCCAAAGAAAATCAGAGGTTAAAGCATAAGATTAAGTTCTGACAGTAATCCAAGTACGCACTGACAAATCAAAGATAGAATGACATGTGGCAGTGAAGCGGGCCCAGGAATTATGTGTTTAGTCGCTAAGTCTCTAGATGATTCGGTGACATCAGCAAAGTTTACTAGACTCAGTGACAGACGTTGATCTTAATCTAAGCTTGCTC
The DNA here is from genome assembly GCA_018584345.1 of Thuja plicata. NCBI lineage: Eukaryota > Viridiplantae > Streptophyta > Pinopsida > Cupressales > Cupressaceae > Thuja > Thuja plicata. The sequence goes on along the minus strand of MU227386.1, from coordinate 1,121,953 downwards.
AAATCTTACGGCTGTCACGTTATCTCCAGATCAAAAGGAATATGATTTTATCTTATAGAGACTTAACGATAACTGTTGATCTCATTCAAAGCTTAATTAGGTTGCACAGAGGATTGGATGATATTGACTCTATTTCCCGTGAGGAAATTAGGCACTGATCTGCATTTATGTTGGATTTTGGTCATTAATTTCATTGTTCACAGTTTTGTGATAATCTTTCCATCTGCACTATTCGTTTATTTATATACACACAAACATTCTCAATAGAAGGTTTAGTTTAGAAGTTGTTTTGGTAGATCGAAGTCTCGGCACACCAACATCAAAATTAGGAAGAACTCTGACAACAACACCAGGAGGAGGAGGAAGAACTCTGACAACAACACCAGGAGGAGGAGGTTGTGTTGTTAACAATGGAGCAGGAGCGGGAGCGGGAGCGAGAGCGTCCGGATTCAACTTTGAATTTGGGCGAGAGAATTCGGGAGGATGCTGAATCCTCTGAGCACAGCAAGCGGAATGATGGGAAGGACATCGAGATCACAGGATTGGATCCCGATGCGGGACAGACGCCAGAAGACCCAGGAGGGGGTCCCAGACAAGAGATTGGACTGGGGCAACTGAGGAAATGGGCGTCTCTTTTTGGCATCAAACCAACAGGTAAATCTTCTTTACCTCCGGTGAAGAACATTTCAAAACCTTCTCAAGGTAGCTTTGCAATTGAAATTCCATATCAGACTATTGATTTTTCTATAGCAAGGATGAAAAATTCACTGGTTGGAAGATTTGTTGGAGTTAGACCTAACATTGAAGTGGTTAGGGCTTTTGTATCTCGTAAATGGGCTTTGAAAGGACAGGTAGAGGTAGTTGTTATGGCTAAGGGATGTATGTCGTTCTTTTTTTCTTGTGAAGAAGATAGAATGAATATTCTTTGCAGCGGGCCATGGTTGATTGGGAAAAACACTCTAATTCTTCAAAAATGGAGTCCGAATCTTGTCTTTGAAGAGGACAAAGCTCGACAAGTCCTGGTATGGATAAAGCTACACGGATTGCCTCTTGAATACTGGCTGGAAGATATTTTTTTTGGTATAGCTAGCTCATTTGGAGAACTATTGTCGATAGACAATGTGACAGCGGCGAGACGGAGGCTAACCTATGCCCGTATCTGTGTTGGGATAATGTAGGATAAGGATATGCCAGAAAAAATAAGTCTGAAATCCAAGGTGGGGATGTGGGAATAGGCTATAGAGTATGAATCTATACCCTTTGCGTGTTTTCATTGCAAAAAGGCAGGTCACTGGGCAAAGAAATGACCGAAGAAAGTAACCCAGAAAAAAATTTAGAAATGGATTCCAGTAGGGAGAAAAATTAAGGAAGTCAGCAGCAAAGACAGGGAAGGACAGCGAAAAGAGAAAGAGGTACAAGAAACCAATGTTAAAACTAAATGTACCAACACAATGTTAGGATC
>MU227386.1:1086445-1108303 GCA_018584345.1 Thuja plicata | reverse complement strand
GGGGCAGTCCAAACAGCAAGATCTCTTTGGGGACTGATAGGCTTACTATGAATTGGAAATTTCCAATTTGACCAATTAACTTCCGAGAGGAGGGGAGTTAATTTATTATTACTGTTCATAAGAGCTGAGATGAAATTTTCTTTAAGGGCTCTGACAATTTTGTTAAAAACAATTTCAGGTTTGGATCTTTTCTCTCTGAAAATTCTATTGTTTCTCTCCTTCCAGATGCCCCAGCAAAGGTGAGGAGGAATGAGGGTCCAGAATAGTCTAGCCATTTCATTATCAAAAGGGCAATACCATTGGGTGACAAAATCCTTCCAAGAATTGGGAAAAGTTAGATAAGATTTTGATTTAAATTATGTTAATTAGATTTGTGATTATGCTATGATTTTCTTTTATTTCGGGGGAATCTAATTTTTCTTTTTGTGGGCTTGTACAAGTGTTGATCGATTATCGAAGATATAATTTTGAAACTACTAACAACATTTGGTGCAAGACATTTTTGGAAGACTTTATTTTGAAACCAATTGTCTATTTAGTTTAGCAAATATTGGTGCTTAAAATTTACGAAGTTTTAGATGTGTTTGGTGCCTCAGCAGATTTTTGTTTAGAATATAACCATATTAGAGAGGCTTGTCTTGGTGAGAAAATAATTACTCACCCCAAGAAAATGACCTCAAGCGGTGCTTTCAATTCAGTCCACTATATAAATGAAGGATAAGGTGAAATCTAAGTCTAACCAGTATTAGCACTTACCGTATACTGTCATTTCAAAAGGGGGCATACCTTATGTATATTAAACCCCTAGTAAGATTGGTTAGGGCCTTAAGTGGCTTGTTCGGTGCTCGTAATGTGTTGGTTTCCTAAATTTTACTTGAAGCCTATTGTGTTAGTGACCAAAATCCTTCTATTTTTTGGTGTAGGAGGCTGAACCTCTAAATTCATCCCACATTCTTGCAATTCAAAGTAGAGATAGAAAAATCCTTCAAAATTCAAAATTTGGTGTGCCCAAGAATTGAAATTTGTGTAAGTGGGAGCCAATTCCACCAAACTTCTAAGTTATCTACTCTAAATAAGCGCGGCTCAAATTTATTCGCAGTGGGATCCAACAAGTATCATCATATCCTAACCATAGGTTGTGCTTGTATTCTATCACAAAAGTCCACTTTATTTTGAATGTGTGCTCAAAAACATATTCCTAATAAACCATCACTTTTCCAAACCTTAAAACATTTTTACAAACATATTTCATCAAACCTTGATAAAAAATATTTTCCAAACTTTCAAACTTAGGAAACTCCAAACCTTGTAGCTTTGTTTCAACCCTCCACACATAGGTATTCCTTAGGTTACCTCACTTGAATAATTCATTCTAGGGTCTAGTATTCCATAGTACCCCTTTGGTATAGTTCATCCTTGTGTACCTTTTATGCTCACTCATTTCACTTTTCTTAGCTTATGACCTTAGGTTTCATTTAGAACCTTATCCTTGTTACCATTTTTTCACTATCCCTTTTGTACTTATATCCCTTGTTCATCCTTAATTTGATCCTTACCCTTAGGTTGCATTTATATCCTTCATTTTGTCCTTATCATTAGGTTCCATATTTATCCCTATTCTCCACATTGTCATAGCCTTGTCTTTATCATAGTGTCCTTTGCCTTAATTTTATTAGAACACCTTTAGGGTCTCATCTTGTTCCATTTGTCACCTTTGGCTCTTGTTTCCCAAAACACCTTAGATTTATAGGTTACCCCTCATCTATTTTATGTTGTATTTGTCTTCCACCATTTAGTATCATATTATTTCTATTAAGTACATTTCATTCCATATAGGTCTACACACATGGATTTTGAAGCAAGATCCCAAGCTTTTGACTCATATTATAATATTGGCCCACCCACAAATATACAACCAAATGAGGTTTTGCTAAAATTGTGTATACTTGGACCAAAATAACCAAAGGAGGTTTTTCCCAAATTACGTATACTCAAACCAAAATGCTCATTTTTAAATGTAGTGACAAGTATGCCCTTTTCTAGACCACGGTTAAATTTGGGTAGAATGTCATAGTTCAAATCAACACAACTCTTCCCACCATCAAACTTTGAACTAATTTTTCCAATGCAACCAAGTTTTCCTCAAGTAACCAAACAACCCTTGGTACAACAAGTAATTGTGCTAACAAATAAATCCCTACCAACGTCGTGTGTGTGTGTGTGTGCGCGTGTGTGCGTGCGTGCATGTGTGTGTGTGTGTGTGTGTGTGTGTGTGTGTGTGTGTGTGTGTGTGTGTGTGTGTGTGTGTGTGTGTGTGTGTGTGTGTGTGTGTGTGTGTGTGTGTGTGTGTGTGTGTGTGTGTGTGTGTGTGTGTGTGTGTGTGTGTGTGTGTGTGTGTGTGTGTGTGTGTTTACTTATGGATTAATAAATGGATAATATAGTAATGAATGAATAACTATGTCCTACATGTGAAGAAACATAGGAAGTTAACTCAATTGTACAACTTATGATGATGGATAGATATCATTTCCTATAGATATAGGAAGAGGATGAGGTACTTAACAATATTATGCAGAATCATTATGGGATGATTGAGAAACCTTTGGTTGTTCATCAAAGCAGGAGTGCTCATTACAATCCATCCTCCCTATGTCTGGTTCATCAAACTTTCTTGTTTCCGAGGAAATTCTTCACAAATTACTGCCACATGAAGTTCAAATTCCATATATTAATAAAACATCCATGGTAGATTTGACAAAGCAAGTAGAAGTCTCACCAAGCCGGTTCCTAAACAACAACAATAAACTCAATCAAGTGCAACAATTGTCATTAGTAAAATTGCTTCAAAAGTACAAGAAAAAATTTCTTGGGATTAGAATGACATGAAGGGACTAGACCCTAAGCTATGCACTCATACAATCTATATCAAAGAAGATAGTATGTCAGTCAGACAAGCCAAGAGGAGAGTTAATCATGCACTAAGAGAAATAGTTAAGGGGGAATTGCAAGAATTGTTAGATGTTGGTTTCATATATTATATATCTGAAATCTAATGGGTGTCACCACTTTTCATAGTTCTAAAGAAAGGTGGAAATGGAGGGTATGTGTAGATTATATAGAACTCAACACAACAACCAAGAAAGATCATTTTCGCCTTCCATTCATAGATCAAGTTTTAGATTCTCTGGCAGGAAAGCAATATTTTTTTCATTTTTGGATGGCTTTAGTGGTTACAACCAAATAAGGATTGCACCTGAATATTAGGAGAAAACCACCTTTATCTATATATGGGGAACTTATGCTTGTTTTTTTCTTCCCTTTGGCTTGTGTAAGGAACCTTCCAACAAGTATTCATTAGTATCTTCTTAGATATTTCACATGATTGCATGGAGATATACATGGATGACTATACCATCTATGGAACTACATTTGAGGAGGCCTTAAGAAATTTAGAAAAAGTGTTACATAGATGTGAGGATCACAACCTATCCTTGGATAGTGATAATTATTTCATGATGATACAAGAAAGAGTAGTACTAGGGCACTACATCTAACAAGATGGTATTCAAGTTGATCCTGCAAAAGTTGAAGTTATTCTTAACCTTCTTATTCCTATAAAGAAAAAAGATGTTAGAAGATTATTATAAGGTTTATAAAGGACTTCATTAAAATGGTAGGACCTCTATATACTTTGTTAATCAAGGATTCAGAGTTTTATTGGACAAAACCATGTGAAGAAGCCTTCCTGCGGCTAAAGTTGGTCCTAACCCAAGCATCGGTCCTTAGGGGACCTAACTGGTCATTTCCTTTCCATATTCATATAGATGCATCAGACCATTCCATTGGTGCAGTCTTGGGCCAAAAAGATGGTACAACATAACATGTAATCCATTTTATCATAAAAAAATCTTTAAGGAGAAGAATTGTACTACATAGTCACAAAAAGGAACTCTTAGCAGTCATATATGCACTTAATAAGTTTAGGTACTATATCACTGGGTATCAAATATATGTACACACAAATCATGCAACAATTAAATATCTAACTTGAACAAACCTACAATCACAGGTAGGTTAGCAATATGGTTATTATTGATGCAAGAATTTGATATCACCATAATTGATAAACCAAGTAGACCTAATGTAGTGGTAGACTTTCTTTCAAGACTGCAAGTGCAAGAAGATTCTAAGATTATAGATGATAGTTTTCCTGATGAGCATTTATTTTATATATCTATTACTACACCTTGGTATGCAGACATTTCTAAATACTTAGCAGCTAATAAGATTCCTCCTCACTTCTCACCAAATGAGAAGAGATTGTTGATTGAGAGAAGTTTTAACTTTTCTTGGATAGCTGACTACTTATTTTACACAGGCCCAAATCAAGTTATGAGAAGATGTGTAAGGGAAGATGAAACTTATGAAATTTTGCATGAATTCCATGATGAGCCATTTGGAGGTCATTTTTCTACTAAACAAACAATAATGAATATATTGACTACATGATACTATTGTTCTTCTTTACACAAGGATTCATCTCATCACACTAGGAAGTGTGATGAGCCAGAGGATGGAGTGACCTACCAAGATGGATTAAATTCCACTAGACCCTTAGGTATCTGTAACACCATTTGATAAATGGGGTTTGGATTTTGTTGGCCCCATTGATCCTTCATCCAACAGTAAGTCATATATTCTAGTCTGTATTGACTATGTGACAAAATGGGTTGAATCCAGACCAATCAAACATGCAAGAGATAATAAAGTTACATAATTATTTTATGACAAGATCTTCACTAGGTATGGGGTACCCAAAGAAATTATAACATATCAGGAAGCCCAATTTACATCAAACTTGATAACAACATTAGTGGAAGAATACAACATCAGGCATAGGAAATCAACTCCCTATCATCCACAAAACAAATGGACAAGCAGAGATAACCAACTGGGAGATTGAATCCATATTGACAAAAATAGTGGAAGTTCATAGAAAGGATTGGGCAAATAGGCTACCAGAAAAAAATTGGACCTATAAAACTACATGAAAGACCACAACAAGCTTACTCCATTTGAATGCTTTATCGAAAGGAAGTTTTCATGCCTATTGAATTTGAGCATAAGACTCTTAGAACTACGTTACAACTTAGGATTTGTTAACAACACAAAAATATAGAGTCGTGTAGCTTAATGCCCTAGATGAAATCATAAAATCAGCCCTGCAACAAATAGAGTTAGTACAAAACCAAAAAAAATGGCATGATAAGCATATAAAAGACAAGAAATTTTCCCTGGATATTGAGCCTTGCTATATGACTCCAAATATAAAGATAACATGGGCAAGTTGCAGACTAGATGGTTAGGGCCATATGAGATAATTGATGTCTTCTATAATGGTGCAGTGTAGTTGTCAACTATTGATCTTGTAAGGTTAAAACTACTGGTGAATGGCCATCGACTCAGATTATATCACAAACCTACCACCAAGGAGGAGTTCCTACAGCAATTCAAATCTTTTGAAGACTCTGAGGTTCCTGCAGGAGACTTCAGAAGACTTCATGTTGCGTCACATCTTTAACTTTTCAAAATGCATGTAATCATAATAAATACCTCCACATCTCATGGATGTACATGTTCTTCATAATAAAAAAATGACATCATTCCATGCCACTTGTCTACTAGCTCTAATCCAAACTCTACTTCACTAATTTATTCCACCGTACTTTCAGCCTGGATGATGTCAACACAACTAGTGCAAGACATGCACAATGTTGATCTAAAATAATTATTCACCCCACGTCTTAAAAGGTAGGAAATTATGTTTGTTTATTGATAGATCTATTTATTATACTATAGTTTAATTAATATATGTATATTTTTCATATTGCTTGTCCAACCTATCCTCTTCTATTCATATGTGTGGACACATGTACAAGTTTTAGTGGGGGCAGGGAAATGTATTAGACACATCATATCTCCATGTCGCATTTCTCTTAAACCATAACGTCAAATCATGAGTTAATTCATCATTAATCCTACAGCTTTTGAAAATTTGAAAAATCAAGATGTGGCATATGAGGCATTTAAAATATTTTTACAAGTACTTCCTAATTAATTTCTCTTGTCACCAAAAAAATGCTAGAATTTATACCTTATGATCAATCTTTCCATAAGTTACCAAAATTGTAGAGCATAAATTTAGAAATAACAAAGGGTTTTGTGAGTTTGTGAGTAGCAGAGGGTTCATGTTGAAGAAGAAATTGGTTATAGAAGGAATTAAGGGTTGATTGAGCTACCAATTGTAGAGGTTTTGAATTTCATAAACTTGGTCTTCTAGTTCTTGGGATCTTTTTTAGAAGGGTTTATTGTATTTTGTTGAAATTTGAGAAGAATTATGGTATACACCATGGGTGGAATACCTATTAGGCACAAACCTATAGTGCCTATAATGTTTCTCCAAGACCAAGTCTATGTAGGACAATTTAGGAACTACAGATGATTGGATTATTTTCTAAAGTTTAATGGGTGCAATGAAGGCATTGCATGAGAATTTGCACAAACATTCTCTAATGGTGAAGCAATAGTCAAGGGATTAAGGGTCATAGCTACTAAGGAGATAATTTCAGAATTTGTAGGACTCCCAATTGTAGGAGAAAGGTATCTTGAGTCGCATGATGCTAAGACAACCAAAACTCAATCTACAAACCCCTTAGACCATCCTTTTGTGGTTGATAAACTAAGGAATAGAATGCTATCATTGCCTTCTATATGGGTTGAGGTAGCAATATATATCATCATATACCTGGCATGTGAGGGCATACAATCATTCTTACATTATGTGCACTTCAAGTTGATGAGCCATATGTATTATGGATTGCATGTCAATGTGTCAAACTACCTCTAAAATTTCTTCACTATCAGCGCTATCAAAATCTGAAAAGGTGGGCCCCATTCTGTTATACGTCATGGTTTGATTAAGTTGTTGGTAGAAAATTCATTAAGGGATGTCTCCCAGATGACTTGGGAGGAAATTGTAGCTACCAGAAGGTTTCAATAGGCAAGTAGGACCCAGTAGTAGGCCTATGATGCAAAGAGTTAGTACTCCTAGGGAGTTGCAAAAATAACAATGGGGGCCTCATCCTCTAGGGCTTCCCTTGCTGATGAGCTTCCTATAGCCGCAACATCATAAGAAACCCCTAATGAGTTAGAAAATTTATTTACTGCTAATATTGAAGGAACCCCTATTTAAAACCCTAGTACTTCATCTCAAACACATGTAAGGACTAGGGAATCAACCAAGAAAGAAAAGGAGAAATGGAAAATTGATGAGGTAGTTAAAGAGGTTAAATAAGAACAGATTATTGAGTCTATTACCCATAGTTCTAAATGGATTAAAAAGGATTAAACACCTCCTCCTACAGCCACTACTCCTTTAGACAAGACTGGATGAAAAGTAAGCAAGAAAAAGACTCATGCATCCACTGAAGGGACTCCTCAAAGGAGAAGTTCTAGGATTAGCAAAAGGGGTGCAGAGTAGAGCAAAGAGATAGTTGTCAGCATTCTTGTTGAATCTTATAAATCCCTTCTGGAAATTCCTCTGGAAGACATTTATGTTACTAGTATCCCTGAGAAGAATGAGTCTATGCCTGAAACTGATGTCCAAATGGAAGATCCCACTAAGGAATGTGAACCACCAGAGACAAAAGTCAGAGAAGAAGATTCCCCAAGAACACATGTTGAGCAATTCAATGTGTTTGGGGAGAGTAATGAATTTTATGAAGTAGAGAGAGAAGACATCCCCACTACTTATTAGGTTGCATAAATTCAAGAAGAGGAAGAGAAAATGGCAAGAGGTATAGGATCACAAGGCCTTGATGATATCATAACTGCTACAGAAAAATTGGAGGAACAACCAATGTTGCATCCAGAACTACCAGTATTACAGCTTGTGTTATGGTTAGAGCAACCTCCATCAAGAAAAAATTGGGAAGGTGAGAAAGAAATAATATTTAAGCATAAAACTCCTAGTTCCCTTACTTTTCATTCAGTGTCTTTGGATTTATTTAAGAATATTGTGTATCACCAACAGAATGGGAACTCAAGAGAAATCTAGGATGTAGTGAATTATTGAAAATTAGAAAAGGGAACTTGAAGATAAGAATTATGAAATGACTACACTTAAAGAAAACATGACCACAATATCCACTTTGGTATCATATTTAATATAGTGCAGGGCACCTCCAAGGGTCTATGCCTTGTATCTGAAAGAACATATATTTAAATTTCAAGATAATGTGGGTTGTCAAAGATTTAAATCCTTCTCTAGAAATAGCTCAAGAGTTTTTACAGGCATATGAGTCCTCTCATGTAGCCATACAAAACCTTCTTCATGAGTTGTATTTGCATTACTTTGTTATCCCAAATGATACTAACTGAAACCCTTTGTTGTTTGTTGGAGACATTCAATTGAGGTCATTTATGTCTTGGATCCAAAATGAGATCAGTTGGGGTGTTCAAGAAAGGCCACACAGAGAAGAGCATTTCACTAATATGAAGGGAATAATATTGTGAGCCTCGTGGTTTGTATTATTCTTAGCAGAGAATTATGCAACACCCATATAAGAAAGAGCACAGGAAAAGGATTTTGACCTTGAGGGAGAAAGCATTCGGGGAATATGAGAAAAAGACTGGGAATGAGGGGCAGATAGTTCTCTCTCATCTCATCTAGAGATGGAACATCTTGACAAGGGACATTCAAAAAGGTAAACCACATGCCCCACAAAATGCATTTTAGTGTTTGAATTCCATTAAGAACTTGAATTAAGTTCAATTCCAGTATTTACCTTTCAACATTGCTTCCCTTAAAGTTGTAGGTTAGCATGGCTTTAGTAGGAACTTAGTGCATATACATTATAGAACAATTTCAATTTCACACACCCTAGGTTAACAAGTAAATGAGCCTTCATAATGAGAAAGATAGCTTCTCAGTTTGGATGTCCAATCTTTGAGTTGAGTTTCACAACCTAGTTATTGATCCATTTGGGAAGTCAAGAAATGCTTCATTCCCAAGAAAACCCATCTTAGAGAGTCACATCCAAACTCCTTCCATGTATCAAGACATTGTCCCCTTACCCAAATCTCCAATGCATATTCCAATTCATACCCCATGTCAAGAGGATGATATAAAGCATAAAATAATGAGTCCTAAAACAAACCAAGATCAAGATACCAAGAATGACCAATCTAATATAATTGTGACCCAAGATCCCATTTTCCCAAACTCTAATGATTATCCTACCATTGATGTCCATCTTATCAATAAGGATTCCCATCCATCCCAAGAATAAAGTGTCCTTCCAAGACTTATCAACCTTCCACTTTCTAAGCAATATCATGAAACCTCATCCTTTATTCCTAAGGATTTTATCCAAAGTCGAGAGAAGAATATACTTAAAATGGATATCGATGATCCCCTTCATATTAAAGATCAAAGTATTCCTTCATTTTCATGTCTTCCAAAAGATCCTACCATCCCTTTGGATCCTCCTCAATATCCCTTCACTCCCATGTCCTATTCCTCCATGTCCACCATAAGACCCTATTTTTCTAAATGATCCCAACATTCCTATTATTCCACTTCATGAAGAGCCTATCACACCTCTTGATCCCCCTAATGAATCTAACACTTCCATGCAAGATTTTCATGAACTAGTTACATATCAAAAGGGTTATTCCAATTACATCTGGTCCAGTTTACTTGGCAATACTATCATGTCCTCTATGTCATATCCACCTAAAAATATATTTACATCATGTGGTAGGTGTCCTATGGTTAAAAGTAGTTGTTAAACCATGTATTATCAAGGCAAAGGGTTAGACCTTTATGAGAAAGGCATATTCAAACCCCCTCATATCAAATCAAATCATAATGGTCATGGCCTTAGTTACATATCACGTTCTCAAGATGTTGGTATCCCTAAATTCAAACATATACCTCCCCCTTCAAGCCTTCCATCCATCGTAGGGACATATATCCCTTCATCCATTAGCTCACAATCCATGTACCCTTTCATGAGTCAATATCAGTAAAGGCACACAACTTTGAGGACCTTTCATCCATCTAAAAGATCTCCATATCACTACCAACCATACAAAATTCCTCCATATCATTCTTATCCATCTAAGAATCTCATTCATTCTCCTATAAATTTGGATGCCAAGCATAAAGTCTCTAAGTCCAATAATTCACATGCAGTCAAGGGTCAACATGTCCCATCTAATTAACAAGTAAAAATAAACCAAAGTATGGTCCAAAAAGAAAAAAAGAAAAATCCAAAAATACACAAAGGCCCAACAAGAAAAAGAAACAAAAATTAAAAGCCATATGTATTTCCAAATATCTTGTTCAAGAAATGTGTTCCAAGGAACCACAAAAGAATGAAAAATTAAAATTCATGTAGATCCCCAAACAGCTGCTGGAAGTGAAGCTCATGAAAGCCAAAACCAAATTTGGCATCCAAAATTTCTATCCCTCCATCTAAATGTCCCCCACCATCCAAATCCATTTTGGGTCCTTATGTCCCAAATTCCATATCTAATCATCCATCAAAATTCTAAAATTCCAAATTTTCCCATCCATCACTTCACCACCCCTCAAGGTGTGTGTCAATAATGTTCTTCCCCACATCCTCATTCACTCAAAATAAAGTCTTATTACACCCCCTCCATTATCCAACACCTACTTTCCATCCTTTCCTCTATCATATCCAATATTTTTCATAAATCCATATCTTATTCCATCAAATCATTCATTTCATTACGCTACCAATGTCTTTGAGCATACCTTTCATATCCATGGGCCATTATTGTATATCATTCAAGAGCTAGTCCAAAGAATAAGATGATTGAGTCATCTTTCTATTTCTTATATGCATCCATTATTTTCTAAAAGGTCTAAAATTAAAAAAGAGAGAGAGAGAGAGAGAGAGAGAGAGAGAGAGAGAGAGAGAGAGAGAGAGAGAGAGANAAAAAAAAAAAAGAGAGAGAGAGAGAGAGAGAGAGAGAGAGAGAGAGAGAGAGAGAGAGAGAGAGAGAGGCAATCGTCCACTAGTGAAAACCTGGAAAATAGGCGCTTTGGGAAAGTACAATGATGAAAACCTAGCAAACATGCATCATGTGTAATATATTAACATCTTGTTTTTCATGCTTGGGGGCAAGTTCACCTATGTTATCCTTTCAAATAATACCCCCCATCATATCAATAATGGGGACATGTTTTATTCGTGATATCCTATCACATCCTTTATCCCTCATCCTCCATTATCCCTCATATCCATCATCCTTATTTGCATACATTTTCCCTTTTACCTCTTTGGTCTTAACAAGGTTGAGGATCTTCATAAGTATAGTGTATCCTATTTGCTTCACATTGTTTGTATCCCTTTTGGTCCTCAACATTAATCCTATTTACATTCCTTTTAGTGCTTATCATTGATCCTTATATGACCCTCAATCCTTATCGCTTATCCATCGTTCTGATTTTGATTATCCCTTCATGTACTATCCTTGTCCTATTATTATCCTATCATAATCCCTCTCTTGGTTTTGATATATAATTAGGACATAAAATACAAAACATGTTTTTAAAAACCTCTTGGCATGCTCACCACTTAAAATCACTTGCAATTCAGTGCACAATGTCATTACCTTACCTCATCATGTCTAATCCATTGGCTTGCAATAAGAACATATTATCCCATTGTCAGATAGTCCTTGGGAGTCAAATCATCCCTAATGTCATTATAAAGTTGTCACCATCCTTCCTTTATCCATTGTCATTGCATCGGTCCATTTTGTCCATCCATAGTGTCGTTACCTTGCTAGACACTAGGGGAAAACAAATACATCTTGCACGAGCATTAATGTGTTAAAAATTATAAAAATTAAATAATATGTTGAAAAAATCCTAAAAATTAAATAAAGTCCTGAAAAAATATTAAAAATTGTAAAAGTACAAAAAAAAGAACAAAATAATTAAAAAATACAAAAAAAATCAAATAACATTTAAAAAATCCAAAGATATAAAGTGACGACTTTTGACGCCAATTTCATTATCATTTTCATTTTCATTTAGTTTTCAATAAATTGTCCCTTGTGACGAGACACACATTGCAACATATGCAATCAGGAGATGTAGACCCCTTTGCTTCAAGAATCATGCTTCAACAGATAAACCTATCTATACGCAATGGATCAAATTCTGTAACACTCAACAAAGAGGGTTAGTAGCACCGATTTGAAATGGGGGAAATCAAATGGAAATAACTAATAAAAATGAAACTACAAATCAATAAAATGTACAAGAAAATAAGAGAAAACAAATGAATGCAAACCCAATTGCTTGAAGCTTCTATTGTCTCTCTCTACTCCTTCCAAAATGTTGTTTTTGATGCTCAATATTGGTGTGGGCAGCATCTATGACTTGGGAGCATCGAGAATTTGATATTGAAATGTGTGATCACAAGATGGCTTGAATGCTAGAACAAATCTGACAGAGTAATGACGCATGCGAGCTTGAAATCATGGATCCTTCAAATGGTTATGAAGGGTTTGTTATATAGGAATTGAGAATGAGATGAACGGTTGAGATCAATCCCAGAGATAGGAAGATGAACGGTTGAGATCAAAGGGAACGAAAGAAGCCATCAATAAACTCCACCTCTTCAACTAGGAGAGAGGAGATAGAGTTTGGTTAACTGAAGAGTTGATTTTGAGTTACCTTTTAGAACTGAAGAGGTGGGTGGAGTTACCCATGTGAACTGGAGAGATGGGTGGAGTAACCCATGTGATCTAATTAAAGTTATCTCTTTGAAGATAAATGAATATTTAATTCATTTTTAAATTAAAGTTTTCAACATGTGAGATAATTGAATTCTATTTTATTTAGAATTGCTTTATTGAATGAAATTAAATTAATTTTAATTGAAATTAATTTAATTGGAAGAATTGAATTAGTAAGTTTAAATATTTTAATTTAAACTTTAGGAAATTGAATTTAATTAATTAATTAATGGAAATTAATTTAATTGGAAGAATTGAATTAGTAAGTTTAAATATTTTAATTTAAACTTTAGCAAATTGAATTTAATTAAATAATTAATGGAAATTAATCAATTAAGGTTAATTAATTAAATAAAATTAATTATTTAATTAATTTTGGGAATTTAATTAGATGATTTGGGGAATGAATTTAGAAGAAACTAGATGATTAATTAACGATTAAAAAATCATTAATTAATAGATGAAATGAATTTAGAAGAAAATAGATGATTAATTAACGATTAAAAAACCATTAATTAATAGATGAAAATTAGTGTTTTTAATGTCAAGTCGCAAGTTTGTCTATTTTAGGGTGTCTACACTATCCAATCATGTCAACAATCAGTTCGAACAAACTTGTCACTGTTGAACAGTCTGAATAACGGAGAGGGGGGTGAATGTGTTATTCATAAACACTTTCTTAAACTTTTACTAAACCGGTAATAACTCAAACCAATAAAAAAATTTATAACAAATATAAATATGAACGCACAAAACCATTAACACAATGAACACCAGAATTTACGTGGAAAACCAAGCTGAGAATAATCACAGAGAAACTAATTCTCAAGAAATGAACACCGGTTAAGGTGATTTTTACAAGGGCTCAATGTGGGATGGCTCACTATCGGTCGGGCTAACTACCCTAATACAAAAGATGTATTACAAAATGTTTTACTGAGAAAATGTGAACATATAGAATTGCATTTGTCTATGCATGAAATAGTTCCAGTTGAAAGCACAGTAATCACCTACAACATAGATCCAATACAAATCTTCTTTCAACATATACCAAACCTTTGCAACACAATATGTATGACCTTCTCTCTGTGCCACATTAAATATGATGACATTAGTTTACTATTAGTGTGCAAACAACACTTTCGGTAAGCATACACTGAAAGACAGGACAGAGCAAACTGAAGATCAGATAGAAAGAGATCATTGAAGATGACTAAGTGCAAAGAGAACCGACGACACAACTTAGTGTGTAAACCGAAAATGCAAAGACATAAAGATAAAGAAGAACCCGATAGAGGAACCCGACATGCAAGATATAGTGCAGACCGATGAGACAGTTAAAGAGAAACCAACATAACAAAACTGAAGGACAGTCAGAGCATAACTGACAGATAGAAACCGAAAGTCAGTTGTAGCCCGCAAAAAGTGGATCTGACTTCCACATCAGATAAAGCAAGCTTATTATATTTATAGGATATTATTTTGTTTTAAATCCATTTTTTTAGGGACAAGAAACATAAATGTAAGTTCTTTAATCAGTCTAACTAGTTTAAAACACATAAACTAGGATATCTAGGTACAAGTTGTAAACCTAATCTTAGAGTTAACATTGTTTTTCTTGAAACTTGATGATGTCAATCCATCTATAAATAGATGATGAAATCATTCATTATACATGGATGAAAAAGGATGTGAATAGAGAGGAGAACATGAATGAAGCAAATGAGCACATCTATGGATCAGATTGAGAGTTTCAAGAACAAGAACAACAAAAGGTGAATTTGGTTATCAAAACCAAGAACAGAGACTACCGAGAATCAGAGGTGTTATTCAATCACAATTGGGTGATAATATTTTTCATGTAAACTAAATTGGATCTATATCAACAATAGGAGATTGCATTTACCAGGTCAATTTTTAATTTTCTATCATTCTAACAAGTGGAGCAAAGTGTAAAAATCTTTTCAAGGAAGGTGGATTTAACAGTCCAATTACAAATCTCTTAACCGAGTGCACACTCAATAGTGTTGCTGAAGCTCTTAACAGAGTAGACTTTAACAGGTCTCCATAGATACTCTTAACATGGTAGATCATCAAAAGTGATCAAATTGTAAGCCTTAATCAGCCCCTTATAATTTGCAGATAGTGAAGATTTTGTGGGTGCCATCCCCACCGTAGTTTTTACTTCCTAACAGGAGTTTTCTGTGATATCATATCTTGTGTTATGTTTCAAATTACTTTCATGAATGTTTCTATGAATTTTCACATGTATGTTAATGCTATGAATTGATATAACTCACATCAAGATAGTATAGATCAGATTGAATGGATATACAATTGATTACAAAGGTTAATTGATAAAAAAGGATACAAAAATTTTAGAGGTACTGATTCACCCCTCCCCTCTCAGTACATACTTCTCATTAATCCCAACAATTGGTATCAGAGCTAAGTCTCTTCTTGGAAAGCTTAAAGGCTTAAGACAAAAGATCATACAATGGAGAAGTATAGACTTGATAAAAATATTGAGAATAAAAAGCTTAAAATTCAGATGTTCTATGAACAGTATAAAGAAGCTAGAATCAATATGAGACAGTTGCTAGATGAAAGAAAGATTATGGCATCTCGCTATAATAAGATAGATTATCATGAGGAAGAGATACCAGATTTCTTTGAGTCTTCAGGATCAACTACAAGCAAATCATTAGATACATCAAAAGAAAGAATCACAAGCCTAACTAAAATCAATCTACATCTGGCTGGACAAGTTGAATCTCTACAAATCTGTCAAGAGACATGGATGGTAAGGATGATTGATGTTATGAACAATGATAGGCAAGTTGAGCAAGAAAGAACACTAGCTATTGATGATAGAAGAACTATCACAGAAAAGCTACAAGAAAAAGAGTCTGAAATACAAAGACTTACAGAGCATCACCATGAGATTACAAATCAAATTATTCTTACGAGTCAAGAGGCAAATAGAATAAATGTTGAACTCATTGAAATAATAGAAGCTATTAGTGAACTAAGGGATGAGAATGAAAAGTTGAAACATGAAATAAGAATTCATCAACAACATAATGAAATCATCAAGAAAGTTGAAGAAAGCAGTAAACGAATGGATGATTTTCTTGAAGGACAACGAAGAGTCAACAACAATATCAGTCTAGATTTCACTGAGAATGGAGAATCACCAAATCAAACTGATCCAAAGAATGTCTATACAAACTCAAGACCAAGAAAACTTAAATGCAATCACTGTGGAAAGCAAGCCCATACATCAAATGTATGCAGAGGCAAAATGAAAGGTATTCCTAAATCCACATCTTCATTCATAGGATTCAGTTATAAATGTAACAAGAAAGGACATAAAGCATATGAATGTAAGTCTGAGATGAAACAACCAAAGAAGGAAACCTACCTGGACAAGTACTGTCCTACTTGCAAAATGAATGGGCACACAAATCTTGAATGCTAGAAAAAGAAAAATCAAGCATGGAAACCTAAAGGTAAAGAAACTCCCTATCAACCGAAAAGAGTCATTAACCAGTATGTATGGGATTACAATAATTGGAAAAATTGTACATCATGTGGAAAATATGGTCACATTTCTAGAAACTGTATGAGACAGTGGACAAGAAAGTCTAGAAGTTGGACTAACCCCGAAATGGCATGCTTACACTATCATAAAGTTGGTCATCTCAAGAAATACTGTAGAGACCGAATGATAGAGACATATCCCAATGGAAACACCATTGAAGACATCTGGAGAGATATAGACAAAATGTGGAGAAAAGCCTCAAACAATGATGAATTTGGACCGAGCAATGCAAATGGTGACACCCCATCCAATGGATC
Organism: Thuja plicata; assembly: GCA_018584345.1. Lineage (NCBI taxonomy): Eukaryota > Viridiplantae > Streptophyta > Pinopsida > Cupressales > Cupressaceae > Thuja > Thuja plicata. The sequence goes on along the minus strand of MU227386.1, from coordinate 1,091,599 downwards.
TGATGACATCACCACCCACACCTAAGTAGAACAAGTAAGTATGGAATTGCATTACCCAAGTTATTATTTTACATTAGTTCCATAATATATTGATTAAATCCCAAATGAGCATAAGAAAGATGCATCATGGTATTACTTGTTAAAATCTGTGATAACTATGCTTTTGGGCATATATACTAAAATCTGTCAGTACACACTCAAAGCTGAGACTACCTACACTTACCAAGAAGCGTCGGTTAAAAGCAAAGTTGCTAAGCATAAACTGAGCCTCGTCGGTAAACAAGCAAAGTGAACAAATTGTCTACGACACTGAAACCCATAGGTAAAAGCAAGTGGAATAATGACTGCTCTAAAACATTATGATTGTCACCAAAGAAGAATGAAGTCTTCACCGATGAACTCCGTCTTCATACACCAAGGAGTTGGTAAGCATTTATGACACGCATTTTAGGGCAAAAACTATAAATAGGGTAGCAGAACAACTCATTGTTCATGACGACCAAAGCAGAGCGACCAAGGTGATTTTTGAGCAGAAAGCAACTAGATTATAGAGCGAGCACAAATCGACCACCAACACTCCTAGCAGATAAGAAATATTTGCAAGCACAAACAGTAAGTTCTACATAACTGATAACTATGTTTTCATGCATTTCACAGAAAGCCCTAAATTTCTGAAAATGGCCTCGACATCAAGAACCATGAAATCCAAGAACGCAAAGATGGATGAGTTCAAGCTCATCAAGAATTTGGCATGTGAGGAACCTAAATACAAGATTCATCCTGAGGTTGCCTCACAACCCAAAAATGCTAGAGCATTCTTACGCATACCAGCTAGGGTTTTACTTGTGGAAGACACTTGTTCTTTCATACACTGCAAGATTGCAGAGATAGGAACTTCAGAAGTTGAAGAAGCTTATAAGAAGTTGTGCAATGAAGATGTAACACTAAAAGATGAACACAAGCATATAGAAGTAAAAGGGCTCTCTAATGCCCTAATGTTCTTGAAGGTTTTAAAAATTGAATGGATTCGGTTAGTACTAGGTCGAATGCATAACAACAAGCTATGGCTTGATGAACCGAAGGTGATAACCCAAGATGTCATCCATGCGTTCATCAGTTACCCCGTAACTGAGAAAGTAAAGGCATTAAAGAATCCACCCAAGGCCAAGACCGAGAAGATGACAGGAGCCAAATGGGATGGTAGAGGACTGAAAGTTACCACCATAACCGATGATGAGAACGAATTTGGTGCATGCGTTCTAGGCTACAAATTCTTCCAAGCAAGCAGATTGAACAACATAGCATCGGGTGTAGTAGACACAGCCTACAAAATTGTGAAGAAGGGAACACAATTTGACTTATCTGAACTTCTGCTAAATCAGTTGAAAGATAACTTAAAGACTATCAGTAATGCGAAGTCAAATACATGTAATTTTGGCTCACTCATAATGTGTATTTTATTCTATTTTCAAGAAACATTCTCATTGATAGGAGATGTGAAATGGGACAACACCAAACCAGTCACCATGCAAATCAGTGAACACATAGCATCACTGGGAGATAACCTTGAGACAGTCATGGATGAATACTTCACTATATTCAAATACTGAATGCAAAAGAGGGTAAGGGTCCCTGAGAAACTCATTGAAAAGTATAAGGATGAGATATGCTTCATGGTTGATATAGACAATACATACATCAAACCTATTGTACCAAGGACAACATGGTTACAACCATTGGAGTATGAGATAAAAATTGATCTTGCAACTAAGGCAATTGATGCCTTGATAAATGAACCACTAGATAAGAAACACCCCAAGTTTGGAGCATATAAGGAGGCCAAGACAAGAATAAAATCTGGCCTAGTTATTAAGAAAATTATCAGGAAAAGGGACAAGATGGTGAAGAATCTCAAGAAGATACTGTCGGCAACTGAAGAAGAAGCTGAACAGGATGAAGAAGTTGAACAAGAGGAAGAAATTGAAGAACAGTTATCTATCGGTAAAACTGAGGAAAAGGATGACTCCAAGGAAATGGAGTCAGATTCACCACCTCCTCCACCAACTAAGAAGCCAAGGACAATAGCAACTTCTAGAACAAGAATCCAAACATCAAAGGATTCTACTCCTTCACCTTTAAAGAAAGGAAAGGTCAGGACATACAAGAGGAAAGCTGCCACACCAAAGAGAGGGAAAAACAAAAGAGGAAGGAAATTCATCAAAACCCGAGAGGACATTGAAGATACCAAGCAAGATGAAGTTGTAGAGGCAGAAGTGTCAAGGTACAAGCTCCTGAATCTATTGATGACATATGAAAATCTATTGCAAATTCTAGATCTATTACATATTCAAAGATTAGAATATGGTTGAAATTAGACCCAGAAGATTAGAATAAAATAGAGGATGCCATCATAGCAAAAATGTACAAGTTTAAATATGTACCGATTCAGTTTGAAGGCAATCATGTACCAAGAGAACTATTGGATAGACTATACTCCAGGTGGACATTTGCCTTGAAGAATGAAAAATAAATAAGAGAAAGAGTACTTGTTACTCTCATGCCACCTAAATCAAAGAAGGTAGAAATAAATGAAATGATGGAGAAGTACAAAAAGGAGTTCTCACCGAAGCTGAGAGCATATAAATTCTTGAAGGAAAGCTTATAGAGCTTGAACAGGGAAGCCATAAGAAATGGTGTAAAATTATGAACAAGCCTACTAAGGAGGAAAGCCCAGACAAAGACCTACAACAACAAGATGTTGATAAGGAAACTCACAATGACACATCTGTTGAGTTAGACAAAGAAGAAGATGATACAACTGGAAAAAATACTGTAGATGTTGCAGATGAATCATGTCCAGATACCATAAATGACAACATTGTGGATACAAATGTCATTAACATTACTGATGACACAGCAGAGGAAATTAATAAAGATGAAGATGTCACTGTTGCAAAGGACAAAACTGATGAGCAGGACACAACATTTGATAATGCATAAGTAAATATTCCAGGAAACATGCCAATATTGATACAAGCTATCAATATTATGCAAGAATCAAGCAAGTCACCTGAAAATTATACTCCCAAGGATGCAGGGGAAGAAGAAAAGAAAGACAAAACTGATGGTCAGCAAGACATCAGAGCCACTCAAGATGTAACCGATACTGATAAGGTTACAGGAGGAGATATAGAAAAGGATGCAAATACAATAGATAAGAATGCAAAAACAAAGAATGATGAAGCAAAGAACACCGATGAAGGAGATAAACTGAAAGATGGTACTCCTGAGGAAACTGACAAACATGCTACCGACGATGTGAAGGTGAATGTGGAGACGTCTACAGACACCCAAAAAGCTAAAACCAACACCAAGCAACAAAAAGAAGCACAACATGTAAATTCATTAAGCACAACTGAGAAAGCCGAGAAATTGGCAATGGTTTTACATTCTAGTGATTCACAAAAGAAGAAGAAGAAGAAGAAGAAGAAGAAGAAGAAGAAGAAGAAGAATAAGTTGGAAGTCACCTTGGATGAACTTATAGAAATACCAAAATATGACCCATCTACACTTGATTTTGAAGCATTACAAGAATATGGAGAAATATGCCAAAGGAAGGAATCACAGGAGAAGCTGAAGAAACAACACAGGGACTCCATGGTACTAGAGCCAACATGGGACATATTACACCAAATTATGCCTGATGTTGATATTGATCAGAACAAGCCCATACTAGATCAATTAGAAACTCTCACCGATGTGATAAAAACTCAAAATATCGATGCATAAAAGGCAATTAAGGAGAGAGCAGAGTTGAAGTATCAAAAAAATCTTATTGAAAACATCAGCCAAGAAGTGGCGGTCAATAAGGTAAAGCTATCATAATTTATCACTGAATTAGATCCAATAATATCTGAAGCAATAACCTTGATTCAAAAATTGAGCACAATAGAAAAGTTCACTAAAGAGAATAGTGACAACATTGCTAAGTTGGATACAGATCTAGCAAACAGTGCAAATAGCTTAACCACTGATGGAGACAATGCAGTTAAATTGCATTATGAAAAGATCATAGAGATAAAATAGTTAAGGCAGGAACTGTGGGAAGAAGAGACACACTTTAGGGAAGAAGTAACCGAGCTCCAAGCTCAACTTCTACCGAACCTTACAATGCTCCAACAACACATCAGTTCAGTAAAGCAACTAATAGCAACTCCCGAGATGTTTGTAGCAGACAACATCTATGACATGCACTCAAAGATCACACTCAAGCACATGGCTCTGGAGAACCTAAAAGAACAATGGGAGAAAATGATGGAAGACATGAAGTCTTCACACTCCCACATTTTTTATAAATTCTAAGGTAAAGACCTTTTTTCCTTAATATCAAAAAAGGGGGAAAATGATATGAGTACAAAATAAAAGGGAAAATGATATGTATTCATTCAGATGGGAAAATGGTAAATATGTATATGTATATTCATATGGGAAAATGATATGTATAAGGAAAGAAATCATATGTAAAGATATATCGGCATATACATAGGGGGATTCATGAAATGACTAAGGATTATATATGTTGTATATACCTAACATTTTGTTAGTATTTTTCACATATCAGTTTTTGATACTAATATCAAAGGGGGATATTGATGAAATTAATTTTTCATTAGTATGGAAACAACACTTTTGGTAAGCATACACAAAAAAATAGGACAGAGAAAACTGAAAATCAGATAGAAAGAGATCACCGAAGATGACTAAGTGCAAAGAGAACCGACGACACAACTTAGTGTGTAAACCGAAAATGCAAAGACAAAAAGATAAAGAGGAACCTGACAGAGGAACTCGACATGAAAGATACAGTGCAGACCAATGAGATAGTTAAAGAGAAACCGACAGAACAAAATCAAAGGACAGTCAGAGCATAACCAACAGACAAAAATTGAAAGTAAGTTGCAGCCCGCAAAAAGTGGATCTGACTTCCACGTCAGATAAAGAAAGCTTATTCTATTTATAGGATATTTATTTGTTTTAAATCCATTTCTTTAGGGACAAGAAACATGAATGTAAGTGCTTTAATCAGTCTAACTGATTTAAAACACATAGACTAGGAGATCTAGGTACAAGTTGTAAACCTGATCTTAGAGTTAA
>MU227386.1:1047254-1062588 GCA_018584345.1 Thuja plicata | reverse complement strand
TACAAAAAAAAATAGTTCTTCATAACCCATGCGGGTTATGGAGAAATTTTAGTTCTGCATAACCCGTGCGGGTTATGGAGAACTTTTAGTTCTGCATAACTCATGCGGGTTATGGAGAAATTTTAGTTCTTCATAACCCATGCGGGTTATAAAGAACTTTTAGTATTTTTTAATTGGATCAGTTTAGGCTCGGTTTCCCCAAGCTAATTGATTTCAAATTCTGAATAACGCGCATGCGATTTGTAAAAATCTAGGTTTTTTTCACCATGTCGCCTCTTTTTTTACTAGCATCTTGGTGCACTTACCCCTAAACATTTTATAAGAAATGTAAACTGCCATAGTCTAAGTGGATCCATCACAATTTTGAAACTAAATTTTATAAGAAATGTCATTGGAAACATACCTCACCGTCATATCTTCAAGGGTATTTATCAATTTAAGTGTGTGTTGATCATAGCCAATACTAGTTAACTCCTTTACTTCCTTGTAACTAAATAACTTCTTCCTTGGTAGGTCACCAATACTACACAATCCCGTGATGTCTTCAATTATCTCTTTTGTCACCTTGGACTTATCTAGCACTAGGTTTCCATCCTAAAACCGACTCAACAAGAACATAATGAATTCCTTATCATCATACAAGGGGAATTCTCCCCATATATCCAAACCAAGATTCTATATTCTCTAAATTTCATCAGCTAAAAAACCAACCTCCAACTGTCTAATCCTACCATGATCAAATTCCCCTAGCTCAACATTCTTCAACATCCTTGACACAATTGCACCGGTACCATGAACAACCAATTGAGACTCTATTATCACAAACGCGAATTCTTCTTAAACCTTTCTCAAGCTCAACTAAAAATTCTAATTTTTCTTCTTGATATAGTGCCAAATGATTCCAATAATTCACATTTATAACAACGAATCATCATAATTGCTATTCCCACCGAAAATTAATTATCATTGACGCAATCTAATTGTACTTCGTACATCAATCAAATGAAATAAGTGCAATTATTAATTTATCATCCAACATACCAGATACAAGCCAGTTGCAATCAATATCACCTCAGAGAAGGGGAAGTGACTAATATATAATTGTAATACTCTCCCTAAGACAAAGCATTTGACTTAATTACTGGAAGAGCTAGTCCTAGGCTCTGGTACCACATAATTCTCTTCACCAGTAGCATATTTATTCTTCCATGTTATGCTAGTCTTCTAAGATTCATTTGAAACCATAACATTATTACTATCTCTAGTAATTATCAGAGCACCTCCAGATATGCATGTGTTAGCATAAAGACCAATCTGACCACATTTGAAATAGGTGACATTCCTTTGACTTGGCCTCATTGACTGAACCCTAGATCTGGATTGATTAGCCTTGTGAGCATAATTGTGACACACATAAATTCTCATGAAATATATTGTTCATTCCAATTTTATTAACCGAATTAGAAACTTGACTTTTGCGTTGATTCGCTTTATGTCCAAACTTATGAAAATTAAAGCATTGAACCTTATGTTATTTTCTCACCTTACATTCAACAATCGTATGACCAAAAATATTGCATATGTAACAATAATTGTTAAAAGATAAGTACCTTTGAGCATTTGGTTGCCTTACGAGAGGACTTCTCTTAGATGTATTCAGAACCTTGACATTGCTTGCTACCTCAAATTTTTCTTAAGATTCAAATTTGTTCTCCTTACCTTTGTCCTTTAGATATGAACATTCATTGGTAAGACCTAATCCTTCATTGTCTTTGTGAATTTTCTGCAGGGCTAATAACTGATCCAAAATAGTACTTCTCTCACAAACCTTCACTTGAGATCTAAGCTTTCTTAATTCCCAATTAAACTTTTCATTTTCACCTATCTTCATCTTGATAATATTCTTGAGATTCTCTTCAGATTCCTTCCATTCCTCTACGATGATCTTTAGTTATTCTTCGGGCTTCTTCCAGCCTTCCATTTTCTATTTTAACCTATCTTTGATAAATTCCTCAATTATTTTTACTGTCACTTAGCTTATTTTCTAGATTTGCCACCTTTTCTTTTGATTCCTTAAATTCCTAACTGACTTCCTTGTGCCTTGCTTTAAACTTCCAAATTTGATCCCTTAGCTTTGACATACGTACATTCAATTTGTTCATGTTTTCTTTCAACTCCTCATTCTTTGATTCAGTGCACTCGATGTCTCTCATCATGATATGCCAATCATCATCAAAATAGTATTCTCCTTCCATCTGTTCAAACACCCTAGATCTCCCTCAAGCGGTTAAGCTATATTTTCAAGGGACCATACTTTTATACCAATTGTTGAACATACTGAATAATTGAGAGGTGGGTGAATCAATTATTCACAAATACTTTCTTAAACTTTTACTGAATTAGAAATATCTTAAACCAATCGGAAACTTATAACATATATAAACATGAAAGCACAAAACCATCAACATAATGAACACCAGTTTTACGTAGAAACCCAAACTAGAAAAAAACCAAGGAGAAACTAATTCTTGTTAAATGAACACCGATTAAGTTGATTTTTACAAGGGCTCACTGTTGATTTGCTCACTACGGGTTGGCTCACCACCGGTCAGGCTAACTGCCCTTATACAAAAGATGTACTACAAAATGTTTTACTAACAAAATGTGAACTGGTAGAATTGCATCTGTCTATGCATGAAACAATTATAGTTGAAAGCACAGTAATCACTGACAATAGGGATCCGATACATACTGTAGACACCCTAAAATGGACAGGCTTGCGACTTTACATTAAAAACACTAATTTCATCTATTAATTAATGGTTTTTTAATCATTAATTAATCATCTATTTTTTTCTAAATTCATTCCCCAAATCATTTAATCAAATTCCCAAAATTAATTAAATAATTAATTTTATTTAATTAAATAGCTTTAATTGATTAATTACCATTAATTGATTAATTAAACTCAATTTCCTATAGTTTAAATTCAAATATTTAAACTTACTAATTAAATTCTTCCAATTGAATTAATTTCAATTAAATTAATTTAATTTCATCAAATAAAGCAATTCTTAATAATAAAAAATTCAATTATCTCACATGTTGAAAACAATTATTAAATAAATGAATTAAATATTCATTTATCTTCAAAGAGATAACTCCAATTAGATCACATGGGTTACTCCACCCATCTCTCCAGTCTACATGGGTAACTTCACCCACCTCTTCAGTTCAAAAAGGCAACTCATAATTAGCTCTTCAGTTAACCAAACTCTATCTCCTCTTTACCAAATAAAGAGGTGGAGTTTGCTGAGGACCTCTCCTGTTCCTTTTGATCTCAATCGTTTATCTCCCCATCTCTGGGATTGATCTCAATCGTCCATATCATTACCAATTTCTATATAATAAACCCTTCATAACCATTTGAAGGGTCTAGGATTTCAAGCTCTTGTGTGCCATTACTCCGTCAGTTTGGTTCTAGCATTCAAGTCATCTTGCGACCACACACACACACATTTCAATTGTCAAAATTCTCGAAGCTTCTCAAGTCATAGACGCTGCCCCGCCAATACTAAGCATCAAGAACAGCGTTTCGGAAGGAGTAGAGAGAAACAATAGAAGCTTCAAGCATCGTGGGGTTTGCATTTATTTGTCTTCCTTTTTCTTGCTTGTACATTTTATTGCTCATGTTTATGTTATTCGTTTAGTAGTCATTATATACTTGATTCACATTCATTTGTGAAACCTTTGCTACTAACCCTCGCCCTTGGAAAGCTGTGGGAACTAGAGAGAGAGGCATACATTTTGGTGAACCCGACGTGAACAAACAGTCCAAATATTTCTTACAGACGAAGAAACGAATTGATCAACCACGGCTGAACGGTCGTAAATTTAAAAATCATACTTTTCTTCGACATTTGTACTATTTCACAATTGCTGGTATTTTGTCGCAATTGTCTGTACTGTGTCGTAATCGACTGGTTTAATACCGCAATTGATTGCAAGATTTCGCAATTACTCTGTCCATTTCTTGTCTCCTGACTTCTAGTATTTTGCTGCAATCGCCCGATCTGTGCCGCAATCGCGAGAATTTTGCCGCATTTTTCTGATCCATGCCACAATATATAGCATTTTATCGCAATTGCCAGCTAATTACTGTAATCAACAGAAGTTTGCCGCAAGTGCCATTTATTTATCGCAATCGACAGAAGATTACCGCAGTCGCAGGAAGATTGCCGCAATCGTAGGAAATATTGCAAATATCATATCCAAGTCTTCTGCCCATCTGTTTCTAAATTGACATTTTTTTCGGTTTCTGTGCAGGATTGGATCAAAGTCATCAAGGACAAAGGAAGGTAAGTTTTGGTAAACATCATTTCGTTATTTCAAAATTTCACATATTCTCATTTTGTAAATAATCCTTTTTGGTACTAACTTGTTTAAACAACACAAACTAAAAGGAATTCATTTGTTGATTTGGGTTTAAAAATAAAACAGTGCTTGCAAAACATATCACACCTCATATTTCATATTTGGGCTTAAAATTGATGTGGGGATTAAAATTGAACAAAGATAAAAAAATCTTTCAATTTGGTGCATTAAAACTGAACAAGCAATCAACACCTACTTTTGGGCTTAAAATTGAACATTCATGCTTGTATGGTGGTGTAGCTTAGTTCACATTTCAAAATTCGGAGCTTAATCGATTTACCTCATGTCTTGAGTTTTGGGTGCACTTGCACAAACTGTTAGATTACAAACCTTTTACTTGTTTAGAAAGGCCTGTCCAGGGAATGCGCTTCTTCCTCGGAGAACGACCTCAAACCGGTAATCCTTCCGATCAGTATATAAACAAGGCGTGAACCAAAGTTTCATCTTATCTAGCCAAGCTTGGGCGAGGCGTGTTGATGATAGTCTGGATCAGGTGAATATCCCTAAGGAGACAGCGTGATCAATTAGGCTCTTAAGTGAGTCACGTATGTACGAACCGATTGGAGAGACACCACAGACCCTTACTACAACCTTGATTAATTAGAGGCCAACCTATTTTTACCTCCGAACAGATACCTTATTATAGTGCAAGGGGTTGCAGAATTTCCCCCCAAGATTCCCAACATATGTGTCCCACGGTATTTATGTAGTGAAAGAGATCTTCACTCCATGACAACAATACCTGGAAACGGCAAAAACATGAGCACCTACATCGTGGACCTTCATGTCCTAGTAGCGTGACAATTGTTGTGTGAGCTAACAGACATTCAAGCATTGGGATTATAACATTGTATTTTGAATCCAATTTGACCTAGATTAATCTGATTGTTCATTGTTAAGACCTCGTCATAACCTTGCAACTTGAAAAAGTTGTAGAACATACACAATTTCAGTCTTCACTTTTCAAAACACAGTGTCTATTGTGCTTGTTCCTTTGATCAGTTTCTAAAAATGCAAAACAAAACATCCAAACTATCAAAACAAGTCAAACGTGTTAAAGTATAGGGTTGTCAACGTCAACTATCTTGCAAATCAGAAGCCTTGTGTGATAAACTACCACAATCGACCAATCATTTTACCGCAATCGGTGAAATTGTACCACATTTGACCAGATATACTATATTCCTGTTCTGACCTAAAACCTTGAAAGAATTCTTCATTTGTTGTCCAAAACTAGTGTCTATCCCAGGAAAATGCAAAGAACATTATGTGAATCTCTAAACATTTAAGATTACCCTTTCTCTGTAAAGCACGATTATTGTCTAAAACATTGTTAGTTCAAAAGCTCAGACTCAAAATATCTTGATCTCATCTTATCAAACATCATCATCTTTATCAAATTGACTTTGTCCAAGACAAAGGTCGGCAATCTTATCTTTTATCATCACCACTTTGAGATCAAGTTATATCAAAATCTGTCCTTAGAATTACCCTTGTCCAGAACATAACTCGGATTTTACTTAGAAAGGATCCTCTTCTTTGTTTGCTTTATATCACTTGTTCTAGTTACAAAACCTGGACCACACTATGTCTCAAACACCTCATGGAGGACCTTACACAAGGTCTAAGGCTAGAGCTCAACCTGATGGGTCATATATCAACCATTTCCCCACTTGGGAAACAGAGCAAGAGAATGATCCCTTCATGAACACCAGTTCTGCTCTATTCATTGAACAACCCCGTGGGGCAGCCTTTTTCCAAGATATCATAGAAGAAGAACTTGAAGATGTGGAACAATATGCCTACTCCACCAAAGTAGTTGATGTTGTTGTAGAGAGGAACCCTAAACGTTACTTGGCCAAGCTAATAAAGAAGGGAGTCAAACTCCCCGCTGAATTCAGTGTATCACCATACGGCTCAAAAACCCTCTCGCGGGTCAGAATACTACTCAGCTTCCCAAGATACTACCTGTTGTGTCACAAGTTTTTCCACCATTGGCCTTACCCACGTCGACACAGACTGTATCCAATCAAACCAATGACCCAACCCAAGCCAGCACATCATCTACTCAAGGCATGACAAGCTCGCAACCAAATGCACCCATGGTCAATAGTATGCCTCCACCCTTAATCTCATGGCCAGCGCAGTCCAACTCTCATGCTATGCCTTCCATCCCACCAAACACCAGTTGTTCTGAAACTATGAAACTGCTACAATCCATCCACACTAACCTTGGGATCAACACATCATGCCCGCAGGGATCCATTCCTGCCAGAATGACTTACAGTCAAGGCCCGCCCAAAGCTACATCTTTGCCCATTCTGACACCCATCCAACCTCTGCAACAGCAACCCCAGCTTCAGTTGCCTCACATCCAACCTCTGCAACAACAACCCCAGCTTCAGTTTCCTCATATCCAACCTTAGTAACAACAACCCCAGCTTCAATTGCCTCATATCCAACCTCCGCAATAGCAACCCCAGCTTCAGTTGCCTCATATCCAACCTCCGCAAAAACAACCCCAACTTCAGTTGCCTCATATCCAACCTCAGCAATAGCAACCCCAGTTTCAAACCCAACTTTAGCAGCAACAATACCCACCCCAGCATTATCAACCCCAGTTTCAGTCACAATAGCAAACACTTCAAAACCCACCATGGACTACTCATGTCCCTACAGTTATAAATCACTCGGTGGGGAATCAATATCAAGTCCCTAGGATGAAATCCTATGTTCCTACTCAAGGGACATAGAGGCACTGCCTCATACCCACAACGACACAAAGGAATGTCCACACGCATCAACCGCAATATCAAACGGACATGCTAATGCAACAAATGCAAGCCCTTCAAAACCAAATGATGGATATGCAAAATCAAGGGCAAACTAAATCCTATACCACAGAGGATCTATACCCATACCCCTTTGACCATTCTCTTCAAATGTCTCCATTCCCAAACCACTTCTCAGTACTAAAATTTGACAAGTATAGGGGCAACACCAACCCTATTGAGCATATGTGAGAGTTCTTTGCTAGTTGCGTCGAAGTCGCTCATGATGAGACATATCTAATGTGACTATTCCCACAAAGTTTAGCCGGACCAGCAATGGAATGGTTCTCACATCTACCTCATGGCATCTAGTCTTGGGGAGAATTAGTTGAGAAATTCATAGCTCACTTCCATCAAAACATCGAGCGCAAGGTCAGCATCAAGGACCTTTGCGACATTAAACAGAAAGATGGAGAGTCTTTTGTGAAATTCCTAAAGAGATGGAGGAACATGACAAACCATATAACATATGATGCGCCCGAACAAGACTTGATAGTCATGTTTGTTGACAATCTGATCCCAGACATGTCATTCACAACAGAGCTACAGTTAGCTCTGAATTTCACACAACTCATCGAGAGAGGAGTTCATTGTGAGCAGAACTTGGTCAAACGAGGTATCCTTGCAGATCCTACACAAATGAACACAAATAAGAATGCAACAAAAAAATCTAAGTGGTGGAACAAGAACAAAAATGTCACTAGCAATGGTGGCATTGATGTAAAGATGGTCAACTACGTGTAACCCAAGGTGTCACTGCAAGGTGCACCTGTGGAAAACCAAAACCCCATAGGGCCCACTCAACAAGCATACACCCAAAACCAACCTCCCCCTGTACAAGTGGCTGCTGTGTCAAACAGTCATCAATAGAATCAACACAAACCACGGTTCCAATTCCAACAACGAGATTTCACACCATTGGGAGAGCCAATAGAGTCAGCTTTACGTAAGTTGATACAATCAAACACTATCACTCTCCCAGAAATCAGAGACTTTGAACAAGAGGAAAACAAACCAAGGTGGTATAATGACAAAGACTTCTGTGAGTTTCATTGGGTCAAGGGGCAGAAAACAGCCAACTACTACCGATTGAAGCATGTTATTCAGGATTTGGTTGACACAGTGATCATTGATGTGAGGAATACTCAAAATAAAGGCACAACTAATCACACCATTTTCAATGATACCTTCTGTGATCACAACAAGGGAAAAGCCTCTGAGTCTGGTGGACAAACCAATAAAGTTAACTATACATATGCCAATAGTGACAATGTCATAAATTGCATAAATCCTTCAGATAACCATGTGGCCACAATCACTATCAGGGACCAAGGTAACAATTATGTTGTAACAACATGACGTGCTAGAGTCATCTTACAAGGAGTACCACCCTCAACTACTACACCGGCCAATCCTATAGCAAACCCAGATCCACAAACAAGCATAGTGGACCAACTCAAACACACACCTACCCAGATATCCATGTTCAACCTCTTGCGCATATCTCCGTAGCATAAACTGGCACTTGATCAAGCACTTCAAAATGCAGCTGTCCCAAGGGACATAACACCAGAAAGCTTCCAAACGATGGTCAACCATATAGAAGCTAACAAACATGCCACATTCACAGACCGTGATGTGTCACCGTATAAGCCCCTGCATAATGATCCCCTACACTTGCTTGTCCAAATCCACAAAAGCGTTGTCCGTAGGGTCCTTGTTGATGGTGGAGCTGGTTTAAACATTTGTACTCTAAAGTTAATCAAGCAACTGGGTTAGTCCGAATCAAGCATTGATGTCACAAGGAGGATAAATATCAGAGCCTATGATGAAGAGGAAAGGTCCTCTAAGGGTATTATCATTCTACCTATTCACATTGGACCTATGGTCAAAAGCACTCGCTTCCAAATCTTAGATTTTGAAATGGGATACAACATGTTACTAGGGAGACCTTGGATACACAAAATGCAAGTTGTACCGTCAACATACCATCAATGCATCAAGTTCCCTCACCAAGGGGAGGAGATCATCATAGAGGGAAATCTCAATCCCTTCCAATATTGTAATGTGGTCCAAATCAGCACGGATAACCAAGTACCATCGAACCAAGATGCAAGCATCCCATCCTCCTCAGATTCAAATCCCAAGGATATCACATGAGCAGTGGGAAAGATAGTCACTAACCAGGACGCAAGTATCTCCTCCCCTTCAAATTCAAATCTTAAAGATGTCACAGAGAAAGCAGGCAAGATATCCATCACGGACAAAGGATGTGGTGAATATAGATATGAAGAGGCTTTCACCATCACGCACATGCCTCTAAGCCCCAGAACACATGATATGCCACAAACGGTCATTGCAACAGAAACTCAGCAGCCGGTTCTTTTTAGATGTCCACCCACAACCTTTGTCCGATGGGCGGACATAGCGGAAGAGAATCCTTTTAAGCAAGACATCAATACCTGGTTATACAAAGACTCCCCTGAGACAGTCCAACCACCCCTACCTTTGGCAAACTATGGTAACGACTACACAATGATACAAAGGTTTGGGTACGATGGTACAACTGGACTGGGGGCAAGGCAACATGGCATATATGAATTGCCTCCCCCACGAACCCAAAGAAACACTATAGGTTTGGGCTATGGACAACAAAGCACTAGTCCTGTGATTCAAGACATTCAAGTCAATCACGAGCAAGTAGCAGAGATGCACCGTGGGAACAACACTGAGAATGTCCTAATAAGCAACATGTTAGTGCAGTTGTTGCCCATCGAAGAGGGATCCACACAAACCCAAATAAACCTACACTTAGCAATTGACGATACCCAAGGAAGTGAGACATCGGATGAACATTCCATTGAGAATGACTCCAATGAGTATGACTGGAGATCCCTCCATGACTTTGAACCATCAATCCCTTAATTTTTCCCTCAAGTCGATATGATCATAAACCTAGCAAACCTATTTGAACAACTAACCATTACCGGACAACCCTGTATAGATAAACATATCATTCATCAGACCTCAAGTGGTGCGTCCTCATCGCAGTCTAATTTCGTAGGCACCATATCAGCAGTCCCGTTCAGTCAACCAAAGCCAAACAGTAGCGAAAGTGTCTGTCTTATACACCCTGAGCTTCTAGAGTGGGATCAACAAGGACCACCTGATCTTGATGTCTTTGAAAATGATGAAGCAATAGCTCATTTCATGGGACTGAGGGAAGTCATTTCGTCAGGAGATCACAAGGCAGGATTCTCTATCAACCTAGACAAAGCAGCATACTTCGGGGAGGAAGCTCCTCTTTCCAGTCCACAAATGAAAAAAGAACAAAAGAATAAAAAGCTAGAAGAAGACGTATCTTCTAGTGAAAACCTCACAGAGGCGCCAGAGGATGGAAAGAGAGAACTCCTTCCCTTAACAGAGGAGAAGTCAGCATTGTTAGCCGAAGAGACAGAGGAAATCAACTTGGGGGATGACAAGAACCCAAAGAACATCTACTTGGCGAAATCTCTCACCCCTGAGGAGAGAGAATAGTTCATCAGTTTCTT
This sequence comes from Thuja plicata, assembly GCA_018584345.1. Classification (NCBI taxonomy): domain Eukaryota; kingdom Viridiplantae; phylum Streptophyta; class Pinopsida; order Cupressales; family Cupressaceae; genus Thuja; species Thuja plicata. The sequence goes on along the minus strand of MU227386.1, from coordinate 1,051,772 downwards.
CAAGGAAAGAAAGATCAATTTTGCATGGTCTTACTTAGATATGCTAGGATTAGATCCAGAGTTGGTGCTACACCATCTCCCATTGCTACCGAATGCTAAACCTGTCAAACAGAAGCTAAGAAAGATGCACCCTCACGTTGCATTGTCAGTCAAGGCAGAACTGAAAAAGCTCCTGGATGCTAAATTCATCAGACCTATACCATATGCGGATTGGATATCTAATCTAGTACCAGTTACGAAGCACAGTGGTCAGATTTGAATTTGCATGGACTTCCGGAACCTCAATAGAGCATGTCCCAAAGATGACTTTCCTTTACCAAACATCAACATGATAGTGGACCTAACTGCAGGGCATGAAATGCTATCACTTATGGATGGCTTCTCAAGTTACAACCAGATAAGGATAGCACCAAAGGACCAACACAAAACAACTTTCACATGTCCTTGGGGAACATATTGTTGACATGTTATGCCATTTGGTCTAAAGAACGCTGGAGCAACGTATCAGAGGGCAATGCCAACCATATTTCATGATCTCATCCACGAGACAATGGAAAATTATGTGGATGACATACTAGCAAAATCCATACTTCGAAAGGATAATTTACAAGTTTTTGGGACCCATCTTTGATAGAATGGAGGAATTCAAAGTATGACTAAACCCAAAAAAGTGTGCATTCGGTGTCACAGCGGGAAAAATTACTAGGGTTCATAGTATCACACAGAGAAATTGAAGTAGATCCAGCAAAGGTCAAAACAATATTAGAGATGCCTCCACCATCCAACCTGAGAGAACTAAGAGGGTTACAAGGAAGGCTCCAATCGACAAGATGCTTCATAGCTCAACTGGCAAACAAGTGCCACCCATTCCAACATTTATTGTATAAAGATATCAAGTTCATATGGACAGAGCAATGTGAACAGGCATTTCAGATATTAAAAAACTACCTTCTTAAGTCTCCTATATTGGTACCGCCAGTACAAGGTAGACCATTGCTTCTATATATCTTAGCGACAGAATCAACATTAGGGGTCCTTTTGGTGAAACATGATGATATAGGAAAGGAGAGGGTCGTCTACTATTTAAGTAGGACTTTGGTTGGATATGAGCTAAACTACACACCAATTGAGAAGTCATGCCTGGTAGTTGTTTTCGCTTCCCAAAAGCTAAGACACTAATGTTGAGTCACCAAACGAAATTGGTTGCACATATTGATCCTCTCAAGTGCCTATTAAGCAAAGCAATGCTCACTGGATGACTGGCCAAGTGGGTAATGATCTTAAGCGAGTTTGACATTGAGTATGTAGACAGAAAGGCTATCAAGGGACAAGTGATTGTCGATCAACTAGTAGAGGCACCAATTCAAGAACACCAGCCTATTATCTCAACTTCCCTGACGAATCTATCATGACACTACAACCGGCGATCGAAGTATGGCAACTTTACTTTGATGGATCATGTACAAACCATGGAGCGGGGGCAGGGACAGTTCTTATCACTCCAGATCATGATACAATTCCGAAGTCTTTCAGACTTAACTTCCAATGCACCAACAACATAGCAGAATATGAAGCATTGGTCATCGGTCTAAAGATAGCCATTCAATGGAGAATCAAGAACCTAAAAGTCTTTGGTGATTCGCAGTTGGTCATTATCCAAGTTAACAATGATTACATGACCAAAGATGAGAAACTCATACCTTACAGAGCATAGATGGAACAACTGCGCACCAAGTTTCATTACATTCTCTTTGAGCAAGTCCCAAGAGCACAAAACAAAGTGGTAGATGCGATGGCTACCATAGCATCACTGATTGATATGCTAGGTAACGAAACAAAGTTCCAGTTCTTAGTGGAGCGACTCTTGGTGCCCTCACATCAGGCATCTATCACAGAATCTGCATGTGTCTTTATTGGTCCTGAATCCCCATGGTACCAAGAGGTCTATAACTATCTCCAAAACAATGTCTTACCTCCAAACTTTTCTAGAAACCAGAGAAAAGCCCTCATCTGCCAAGCCTCTAGGTATACCATCCTCTCAACTACTCTATACAGATGAAGTCTCGATGGAACATTACTATGATGTCTCACTTCCATGGAATCCCAGAAAGCTTTGTACGAGGTACATGAAGGAATATGTGGAACCCACAGAGGTGGAAACAACTTAGCTAAGAAAATAATCCGCATGGGATACTATTGGCCCACAATAGAGACAGATGCACACAAGCATGTTCAAAGGTGTAGACAGTGTCAAATTCATGGAGACCTAATCCATGCACCAGCCCAGGAATTAAATCCCATCACATCACCATTGCCATTTTCAATGTGGGGATTTGACCTAGTGGGTAAGATAACACCTTCTTCAGCAAACAGACACAAGTACATCACAGCAGCAACGAAGTAATTCACAAAGTGGGTGGAAGAAATTCCCCTCACTTACATCACTAGAAAACAGATAGCAATGTTCATGCTTAATCACATCATCCGTCGATACGGGATCCCCCAAACAATCCTGATAGATCATGGTACACCTTTCCAGAACAAGGATGTTGAAGACCTATGTGAACAGTTTTGCATCAAACAAGGGTTCTCCTCATTTTACTACCCTCAAGGGAATGGCCAAGCCAAAGCTACAAACAAAACAATCTTGAAAATTCTGAAGAAAATAGTAAACGAATCAGGGCGAGACTGGCATTTACAACTTAGTCCCGCATTATGGGCATATAGAACTAGTGTGAGAACACCAACAGGAGCAACTCCTTTCTCCCTAGTCTATGGAACAGAGGAGGTATTACCCCTTGAAGTGGAGATCCCATCCCTGAGGATATCATTGAAGAACCTGGTTTCTGATGAAGACTATAGAGTAGCAAGGCTCATTGAGTTAGAACTACTAGATGAAAGAAGGCAGCATGCCTTCAACCACTTACAAGGCTATCAGAATCGCCTTAGAAGGAACTATCACAAGAAGGTGAAGCCATGAACATTTGAGGTAGGAGACCTTGTCCTCATGGAAAATCAGAAGAATCAAGCAGAGCGAGTCAAACTTGGTAAGTTCGAGCCTATCTGGCTAGGACCTTTTGTTATTGTCAACTCTACTCAGAGTAGGGCATTCATACTAGCAACACCAGAAGGAGATCAGCTCCCCGGCTACATCAACAACATGCACCTGAAGAGGTTCTACCCTTAAAATTCTTTATGGTTAAGGCATTTATCTACATATTTGGAAAATACCAAAAAAATCAAAAAATACCAAAAGTTACCTTGGTGAAAACCTGGCAATCAGGCGCCTTGGCGACAACAAAAAAAGAAAAAAATTAAAGAGAAAAAAAAATCGCTCTCTCAGTGAAAACCTGGCAATCAGGCACTATTGAGTAGGTACCTTGGTGAAAACCTGGCAAACAGGTGCCAAGTGTTCAAATCCAGCTTCACCATCAATGAGCTCCAAAAGCTTGAGCACACTTCAAAATGCAAGACTGACTATCCCAAGCTATATCTAGCAGCACAATCCACTATGAGCAAAAGAGCACTTACCCATGGTTACTTATTGGTCCACCAGACTAGGGGGCGATTCTAAATATCCTGAGAAAATCCTAAAAATCAGAAAACTCATAAAAAACATTCAAAAAATTACAAAATCCCAAAGCAATAAAACCAATTCGGTTATCAAGAGAGCAAGGGGAAAGCATGCCCAGTCAATCAATTGTCACAATCATCAGCTTTGCAAATCGACATTGGGCCCATCTGACACAGCTTGATCAGATGCCAAATTGATCATATCAAAATCTATCAATCAAAATTGTCACAATCATGAGCTTTGCGAACAAGCATTGGGCACATCTGACACAGCTTGATCAGTTGCCAATACGATCAGAGCAATCAAATTTATCAATCAATATTGTCACAATCATGAGCTTTGTGAACAAGCATTTAGCCCATCTGACACAGCTTAATCAGCTGCCAACACGATCAATCAAATCAAGCCAAACAAGCCTATCCAAAGAGTTGAGCCAATCAAGAGATCCAACTGCATCGAGGAACCATGCAAAAATGTTGACTAGGTCAGTCAAGTCGATCAGATGTCAATCTATATTTCGGGGTTATGTTCTTATGCTACTCTAGGATCCACCATGTGAGGAGAGTAGCCATGATAGATCATGACTTATTTTCTTTGATTGTTGTCTGTTGAATGTTCATTTCGATTTCAGGGCCATAATGATTTAGGATAAATGCGGTAGGTGCTATCACTTATCTGGCAGCCACGCAGTTCCACGATCTGAGCTTAACCCTGGGAAAGAATTGGACATTCCTTCTCTTTTATTTTGCTTGTCTACTTTATAGAATCAAGAGATCATAGCACTATTCAGATAGACTCTGAGTTTGCTTTGGAGTTATATCTTGGTTTCTATGGTCTTTCCCTTTATGTTGCAAACAAGAGCTCACGATGCTATCCAGATGGACTCTAGGGGCGTAGGAGTTCTATCTTGTTTGCTTGGCTTTCCCTTTTCAGAAATCAAGAGC
>MU227386.1:1034090-1046208 GCA_018584345.1 Thuja plicata | reverse complement strand
CTCCAATTAGATCACATGGGTTACTCCACCCATCTCTCCAGTCCACATGGGTAACTTCACCCACCTCTTCAGTTCAAAAAGGCAACTCATAATTAGCTCTTCAGTTAACCAAACTTTATCTCCTCTTTACCAAATAAAGAGGTGGAGTTTACTGAGGACCTGTCCTGTTCCTTTTGATCTCAATTGTTTATCTCCCCATCTCTGGGATTGATCTCAACTGTCCATATCATTACCAATTCCTATATAATAAACCCTTCATAACCATTTGAAGGGTCCAGGATTTCAAGCTCTTGTGCGCCATTACTCCGTCAGTTTGGTTCTAGCATTCAAGCCATCTTGCGACCACACACACACACATTTCAATTATCAAAATTCTCGAAGCTTCTCAAGTCATAGACGCTGCCCCGCCAATACTGAGCATCAAGAACAACATTTCGGAAGGAGTAGAGAGAAACAATAGAAGCTTCAAGCATCGTGGGGTTTGCATTTATTTGTCTTCCTTTCTCTTGCTTGTACATTTTATTGCTCATATTTCTGTTATTCGTTTAGTAGTCATTATATACTTGATTCGCATTCATTTGTGAAACCTTTGCTACTAACCCTCGCCCTTGGAAAGCTATGGGAACCAGAGAGAGAGGCGTACACATACTTCTGCCACCATATACAAAACCTTGGTAACACAGTATGTCAGACCTTCTCTCTGTACCACAACAAATCTTCACTTAACCTTCTTTTTATACATTATTTCCAAATATACAACAAAACATACTCACACTATATCAACTTTAGATTTTTGTTTAACATACATACACTCACACCCATACATCAAATACAACAAGATGTATTTGTTTATATATAGATTCGATAGAGCAACCAGATGTGTCAGCAAAGCCACAAAATAAAAGAAATTACATTTGTATTTAACACGTTATCACCGAACCTAAATTTGGGTCAAACATGATAAAAACTTTACAACACGTTACCACAGGACCTAAATATATATATGCTTCATATCATATTTACCGAAAGATAATAAAATTTCGAAACCATCTAAACACCACAACCAAGTCCAAGACTTGAACAACAAAACATCTGAACCAACCGATAGTTAAGAACTGATAAAAATTGTCCAGAATGAGATATGATCACTATACCAAAACTCCTGATGAATTGCAAAAATGTCCAGGTAGCAAGGACACCTGGAAGAGATTTATAAGAACAACCGTCAATGGATACCGACAGAAACTGCAACCACCAAAATATATTGATATACAAGAATATGTATTCCATTAGAAGAAACAAGTACACGACGAACCATACACCAAAATTTGTATGCACAAAATATATCCTACATATAAATGAAAGCCTGTCACCTCACCAACAACCAACAAGTATCCAACTGACACTGCCAACAACCAACCGATACCACCAAGTAACCGATATGGATATTTTGACATCAATGAAAATAATGTCAGCAACATCACAGTATGTCTAATAGTCACATCAATCAATCATCATTATTCGATCATTTTCCATTTGTCTTATACAAGATGTGTCCTTCCCGAAACCAGACATTGTTATTATTCATCATGTGTCTTATATAGGATGCGTCCTTCCTAAAACTAGGCATATTGATCATTATTATAAAAAAATCAACTTTTGGTAATTAGATCTAATTGGTTGTTCGCTTGCTTGGTTTAGTAAGTCTTATATTTCATTAATTTTATTTTGACACCGTGTTCCTATTCTACTCAAGGATATCACTGAGTGATGAGAGTGGCCAAGATGGTTCATGGTATTTTATCCATTTTACCTTATTTGTCCTCTACTTTATCTTTTGTCATGTCCCTATGCTACTCAAAGATAATACTAAGTGGTGAGAGTGGCCAGGATGGTTCATGGTCTTTTATTTTGGCTTTGTTGTCTATTTGTGGGATGTTCTCATGAAATTTTGGGGCATGTACCTCGACCCATGATGTACATATGTTTTAGAGTAGATTGGGGCATTCCTTGTTTGTATTATGTCTTGTCTCATGCAAAAAGGATCACATGATCACTCTAACTTCATATATGTCACGATGTGACACATCCAATTTACTGTATCAAAAAGCTCTACAAATGAAAAATAATGCACTAATAAAGAAAAGCAAGGATTGATTTTCTCTTGTTTTTCCTTTTTATTTTGGCTTGTGTCCTTTCAAGTTGGCTTTGTTTTCTTCTTTGGTCGGTCTTGTTTTGGTTTTATGTTTAGCATCTTTGTCGAAAAATTTAGTCTCTTCTTTTTAAGTTTTTCGCCCAATTTTTTGAGGGGGCACCCTCGTGGCTTTTGTGTTTGAGACATCTTTTTTATGCAATTTTTCTTTGAAACAATGCTCATAATCCCATTGTCTCAAAGAGGGGGAAAATGTAGACACATAAAAATGGTCATCACCCATCCCTCCCCTTTTTAGTCGTCTTTTTATGTCATGAGTCACTTTTGTCCATTTTGATAATTTTTGGTCAATTTAAGTCATTTTCAATTATTTTGATTTATCTTTTGTCATGTTATTTACTTTGTGTCATTTTGGTGTGTTTAATTAAATATTTTTAATAATTATTTAATTATGTCCTAATGTTCTTTCTAGGAAATTAATTAATTAAACTAAGGTCCCTATGTCCCTTTTTGACATAAATAAATTTCATTTATTTACGTCCTTTTGTATTTTATTGCACATTTGAATATTTAATTTTTTAAATGGCTTTTTGATTTCTTATTTTGTTTTGCATTTAAATTTGATTTTAGTTAAATGGTTTTTGGGCTTTTGGAGGGAAATTTGCAATTAGATTTTATTATTTGGTTTTATTATTGTCTTTTGGCTCTCCCTTTCCCTCTTGTTTGTTCATTTTGTGTATGTTCATTTTCGAGTCAATTTTTTTTAACGAGCCTTCTTCTTCAGTTTGTGGCCAACCGCAATTTTCTAATATCCTCGTTGTTATGACATTGAATTAATCCTTTCTTTTTGGCTATTATTTGTGCACATGTAAACAAAGATCAACATATCAAATTAGAGGAGAAAGAAAAAGCAATGAGGCGCCATCAAATGAATGCATGAATTTGGTTTGCAAATTTATTATTTATTTTGCATTTTGTTTCGATAGCCTTATTGGTTGTGATTAGGATTTTAATAACATGGTTTTTATGGCTTTCGTGGTTGGCTAATCATGTTTATACACTAATTCCATAATTTTCCTAATCTATAGAATGTATCAAGCTTTGAGACACTTGGAAAAATAAACTTTGATATGGGATTTTGCATGTAGAAGTAAGGTGGCTCATCTCTATTAATGATTTGTTGGAATTGAGTCCTAAGTCTTGTTATCAAATTAAAATCATTCCAATATTGTACATATTGAAATGCTTGTTCTACATATTCTTACTCTCTATTGCTTTCAAAGTATAGTTACTCTTTGACAAATTATAAATGATATCCACATTTATTCCGATGGTTGAGTTAGTGAGTGAGTATGCATCCCTGATAGATTCTCCCTAGACATGGTTCAAGATGAAATTGCCTAGCTTTGTTAGTTCCCTTTGCATAAACTCAAATATTATTTTGAGTTTCTAATAGTTGAGAGAATTTAATCTTATGACATTCACCACTAATGTTGAATTCCACTTAATAAATGTATTTTTCACATATTAAGATCTTCAAACATGTTTGCAACCCATGCATAAGTGCCTGAAACTCTACTTCATTATTAATTTGTACCATTATTGATTCATTTGAAGGCTTTGCACATTAAATTACCATTGATATATCTCATATGATGCATCTTGCATTAGATGCACTAGGATTGCCTTTTAAAACACCATCTAAATCCAACTTTATGTTTCCTTATTTAGGTGGTTCCCATTTTGCCATTGCTCTATTTAAAATGGTCTCAACACCACTAGCCCCATTAACGAGAGAATTCATTTATCTTTTTTATTTATATACGCAATATTTATTACCTTGGAACACTAAACCAAAGTAGGTTGATGATTTGTGCACTCAAAATATGCAAGAGCTTTAGTGTGTCATTCACATATTGATAGTTCAAGTGATTTTTTTTGTAGAATAGGTTGATAGAATTTCAACTAATTTCATGTTGATATTTCTATGGTAGAATGGTAAATAATTTTAGTGTACTATAAAAATTTGCAATGAGTTTTAGGTGTTTTGGTGTAGCATGAAGAGTTTATATGTTTCCAACATCCATTTGTTTGGAGGATAACTCTCAATTACATAGTCATAGTTATTTTACTATGTGTATATGACAATGTAGGTACACATGTGATGCTATTAGAGTACATGTGGTGATGTTCCAAGAGATTCCCTAGGGAACCACATATGGTTGAAATCAATTAGGAGTTTATCTCTATTACTGCAAGCCATGGGTAGTGTATGGTTGAAGTGTGAGAAGACATGTATGTGGTTAAGGATAAGTGGATCAATAGATTTGATTAATTGGGAGTGACATCGACATATTATGTGCATTGATCATCTATTTGGAGAGGTCATGTTACATGTAAAGTTTGCCATGTTGAACTCGTGATATGGTTATAAGATGATTGCTTCAATTGTTTTGCTACTGTATCTATTTATATGTATGGATTTACCGAGGTTTGGAAGGGTTGGGTGTTGTTGGATCCTAAAAGTGTTAAGTTTTGGTTAAAATTTATATGTTTTTTATCTATCGATTGTGACTATAAATAAAACATACTTGTTTTATATGATATACTTTCATATATAATATAATTGTGACATGATTTGTTGGTGGGTTTTTCTTCTAAGGGTTTTCCATGTAAATCCATGTCTCATGTGCATTTATAACTTGTGTATGGATCCATATGCTTCCTTTTATAATGGTTAATTGAACTGTATAACAAACAAACTATTTTTTATCACACCATGTTAAGGTGTTCCAACATCCTAGTATATGCTCATGTATACTAGAAATTTAAGTTCCTACCAAATATGCAAGATATTTATCATATCAACCAATTTATTTGAATGAATACCCCTACTCCTTTACACTAAATTAAATTAAGTCAATGATTCAAACACGTAAAGTATTGAGGTATTTATCTTTCCAACACTTAACATCGCCAAAGGAGATTAATAATTTATGTGCCCAAACTATTGGGATGTTGATCTTGTTAATCCTTAACACTAAACTAAAGGAGTTCGATTATTCATCCACTCAACATATTGGGACGTTTATCCGTCAATTTTTTTTGAAAGGTTAAACATTGTTGACCCAGAGTTATGAACTAGTGAGGTCGCAAATGGGGGATCTCATCCCCAACAATAACACCTCAACAAGGTTTGAACCTTTGTGGCAAGAACCACAACACCAGAATTTAACCATCACACTATGCCAACATCGATGTTTATCTCTCCAACGAATTAATTTGAATAAAACTATTCAATTCTTATTACGAAATTAAAGTAATCAATAATTTATACACCTAAAATATTAAAAAAATTATCATCAACTCCAATGTGAAACCAGACATTGGAAAAAGGCCAAAAGAAGACTAGGAAGAAATAATGTTTATTTTTTGTACTTCTCAGAACATGAAAACAAAAAAAAAACATTTCATTTAGAGCGTGATGCCTTCAAGGGCAACGGGGACAAGCATGTGCATATCTTGATACCTAGCTCCTAGTATAGTTTATTCAGCGAGGGGACCGTTGAAAAGTTAGGGGTGCTCATCATCAGCTTGCATAGAGAAATGATGGAATTTCAAAAGATGGGATTAATTGAGCAGTTTGTCCCATAAACTATGTTTAGCCTCATAGATGTTAAATTTTCTTCATCATCATCCTTAAAAATAATAAAATCGTTTAGTGGGTGCATAGTCTTGTGCTAGTAGAAATAACCCCCTTATCTTGACTTATCCATAGGTGCATAGAAAAAGGATGGAATTGCAAAAATCGAATTGATTAGACAAACTGACCCATAGACTATGTTTAGACTCGCAGATATTAAATTTCTTTTCTTCTTCATCTTAAAAACAATAAAACTCTTTAATAGGTGCATACTCTTCTACTAATAGGAATAACCCCCTTATCTTGACTTATCCATGGGTAAGGGTTGATTACAAATATATCTCCCAATCAAACGAAGTTCTTAGGGATATTTATTTATTTTGACATCAAAGGAACATTTCATTGAAGGTTTGACCGCGGGGGGGGGGGGAGATGGTAAGGTGAAAGACCAACACTAGAAGTAATGACGAGAGGAAAGGTAGAACTTTTAGTGACATAGCTAAATAAGGCGAGTTAAGTTAAATTTCTCTTTTATAACGCGGTTTGGCTTTATGTGGGAGGAGCAGCAGTAAGAAAGTACCGTGGGCGAGCGGCGAGTGTAATGAATTTGGAGTAGCTATTTTCGACCTCTTCCGCCCCGAAGACCTAGCAAGGAGGAGGAGAAGAAATTTTGCAGGAAGAAGAGGAGGAGGAGGAGGAAGAAGAAGCAGCAGAAGAAGAATCTGAAGGGGCTGAATCTGGTGTGTATGCTATGCACATGCCTGCTCGGAAGAAGCTGGTCGTTGATATTGTGGATGTGGAGATTGGACAGCTGAGCCGGATGCCAACTCCTCTGCCTGTGCCTCTGCCGACGCCACAGCCGTCAGGGGGGTATAATCCGACGGCCAACAGGCAGAAAAAGGCGAAGAAGAAGAAGAGAATCAGGAGCGAAGGTCGAGGAATGGCGGTGGGCACAAGGATTGAGCTTCGCTGCACGGCAATTCAGAAGTTTCTGCTGGAGGAGACCTCGGGCTCGGAGAAGCGCATCCGGGAAACCTTCGGCGATAACCCCGATACCAGCAAGGCTCTCAGAATGTAGGGACATTTTGGCCTAGGTTTTTTTGTGTTAGGGTTTTAAATTTTTCAGAGGTGGTTTTGATCCAGAATTTTTTGCAGGCTGGTGAAACAACACAGGGTTAAGCGCTTTGGCAGCGGAGGGAAAGCCGATCCGTTTGTCTACATGGTCAGAATTGGCCGGATTTTGTTTGTCTGCTCCCTAGTTTGTAGGATGAGGGTTTTTATTTTGTTCTGACTGTGGTTGTGATGTTGCAGGCGCTAATTCCTCCGGGCATGAGCGAACTGGAACGGCTGGAAGAGGCCAACGCCTTCGGCATGATGCGATCCGCACACGGGGAGCTTTAAAATGTTTAGGATTTCCTCCTCTTTTCGTTGTAAGTTTTCCGGAATTTAAGATCACTTCGGTGATAAATGGAAAAATTTCAGTTTTTTGTTGACACCTTGTAAAGATTATGAACAAAGAACACGGCGATTTGGTACTGTCCGAAAGCCTCATGTTTCTCTTTTCAAGATTAAATATTTCTTTTTCTTGGTTTATTTAACCCCAATTAAGAGGGTTTCCTCATTTGACCATAGATTTTAGATGAAAGATTATGAGCAGCTCTCTTTGAGAAAAAAAGTATGTTTCAAGTTTGGGGAAAGGGTTCCTTGCTTGTCAAAGAATCCAGAAAATAAGTTATTGTTTTTCTCATAAATAGCTGTTCGTTTATTGAACTTCTAAGATTCGGCACAAATTGGTTGTTGTAGAAACTGTTTTTACGGTGTATTCTAGTTTTAATTGTATAGGAAACTTTGTCCATTTCAGAAATCAATTGCATATTTTGGAGGAGGAAGAATTTTGTTGAAGGATCATGGCCTTTTACTAGAGATTAATATGTTAAGCATTTTCATACTTGCAGAGCTTATTATTAGCTGTAATTGTTCTCCTAGAATTAGCTTCAATTCCTGAAATATGATTATCTGATTACTTTTTTTAACAGTAAACAAGTGCAATTGAAGTGTTCTTACATTGTGTAAACTAATTAAAGCTGATAATATTCTTGGTCTTTTTTAGAGGCCAAGGGCCAAATTTCATTTATCTGCTAGAAAACTCATTAAAAGGCGTATTGGCTGACAAATCAATTGTAATATCTGTGTTTGGATATATCTTAACAACAAAGTTAAAATCTAGAAGAGGAAATTAATGTTTAAGCCTGATATTTATCTCACCACAAAACCTGGTAGAGGATTTGCTTAAAATAAATTATAGGCATGCCGAATGTTTGATGTCATTTTAGCCAGAAGAGACATGTAAGAACAGATAGTTTTTTCTCATTTTTTTTTCAAAAAGCAATTCGCTGTCATTATGGTATAGTTCAATACACACTGTCCCCTTTACAAAAGAAGCAAACATCAAAGCTCTCTTGATCTCTTTCCACTCATTGATATGAGAGTGTGAGCAAATTGGGTTCTTCTAATCACCAATCACACTGTACTTTCAGAAACGCACTTTTACTGTTTGCTGCTTTTTATTAGTTATAAGTTGGCTTGTCTGTATAATCTTCGCTCCGCACCTGCAGAACACTATTTATCAGATGCAATTTGCTTTGCTCCGAGAATTTTTCTACATCTTTCATGCTGAAAGAATTTAGGGGATTGCCAATTTTCTTTTGTGCTTTCTAGTACTTTGTAACAGTGGTCTCTGCTTTGAACATCTGTAGGTAGGTCGGAGAACAAAATGATGAGACTGAGAACTGCTTAAGAGCTGTTGCCAAACGAGGGGGAGGAATTTTTCTGGGGTTCAAATCATAGAATCTTTTTTGCCAACCATTTTTAGCAGTAAAATATTTTCGTTTCGCAAATAAGTCGAGTCTTTCATGCTGAAAGAGTTTAGGGGATTGCCATTTTTCTCATGCAGTTGTTTTGTGCTTTCTAGTACTTTGTAACAGTGGTCTCTGCTTTGAACATCTGTAGGTAGGTCGGAGAGCAAAATGATGAGACTGAGAACTGCTTAAGAGCTGTTGCCAAACGAGGGGGAGGAATTTTTTTGGGGTTCAAATCATAGAATCTTTTTTGCCAACCATTTTTAGCAGTAAAGTATTTTCGTTTACCAAATAAGTCGAGATAGGAAAGTTGGGGTGCCTTAATAGCTGATTTCCATTGGATTTATCTGTCAAAAAAGTTGAATGTGCATTAAAATGCCTGCAAATGTCAGAAGTCTACTAGTATTTTTTGTTTGAATGAATGTGGCCATTTAAATGAATCTTCACGCGTTACAATTTCAATTCTAATTTTAAAAGTAGAACAGAGTGATGTCTATGGTTATTCTTGTTTTGCCTGTTTGTCTGGCTTGTTCTTCATTTTAAAAAATTCCTTTTCCTATTATATTAATTTAAATTTGGACAGATTTAATTGTAATAACTGTGATTGTATATTCTTACTATTTTTAACTTAAGACATGTGATTTATTAAACGATGGGGATGATTAGGGGAAAGGAGCCCATGGTTTGAACAGCATGTCTATGTTGTAGAAACCATATACTATGCTAAAATTAATAAGTTAAAAGGATCATTTTTTGTGGACCCCACTCTATTTCAAATATGTTATAATAAATTAAATTAAAATAAAAGGAAATTTATTATTTTTTGATACTCATTCGTTACACTAATTTACAAGTCATGATTTTCGTAAATACCCAAAACAGGGGATTGCGTGCTTTTATCTATATATAAAATAAGTGTGATAAACGTTGGATGATATGATTAACAAATTACATATATATATATGAATGTTTGTGTGATATGATAAACAAATCATGTCTCTATTATTGTGTATAAGTATAGTTTTGGATGAGTTCGGTTTTGCCATCGTTTCTTATTTGTTTAGAGAATGTTACAGACAGACTTGGACAATTCAATGACAACTCAACAGTGTGATCTAGAAAAACTCGTCAATTCAATTAACACTCAACAGTGTTTTCTAAAAAGACAGAGACAATTCAATGAATGCTCAACAGTGTTTTCTAGAAAGACGGACAATTCAATGAACACTCCACAGTGTTTTCTAGAAGGACTTGAGACAATTCAATGACCACTTTAACATATAATTTTAACTGTGTTCTAAAAAGACAGACAATTCAATGACCACTTCAACATATAAATATGACAAATTTACATGGAATAACATGTCAGCATATAGATATGCAAAAATTATATAGAAAAATATGTCAATAATTCTAGAGAAAGTCATTTGTGGATTACTTGGAAAATTTAAAGGCCCGTTTGTTTTGCAGAATTGAACGGGAATTGGAATTTCCGAATTCCCAAAATGTTCAATTCTCTGTTTGGTTCCAAAATTAAAAATTGGAATAGGGTTATGCGAATTCTAATTTTGGGTCATTTTGAGTATTCCACAATTCCTTCTCAGACCTGGAATTGGAATTGAAAGTATTATTTTGGGAAGGAAAATTCATTCCCATTTTTGTTTCAATAATGTATATTATATTGCTATAAGGATGTATATATATACATATATATGTGTGTGTGTGTGTGACACACACACACAAGTGTATATACACGTGTGTATGTATGTATATATACATGTGTATGTATGTATATATACATGTGTGTGTGTGTGTATATATATACACGTGTGTGCATATATATGTGTGTATATATACATCTATGTATATATATGTGTGTATATATACACACGTGTGTGTGTGTGTGTGTGCAAAAACAAAATTCCAATTCCAATTCTAGTCGTGCGGAACCAAACGCAAAATTGGCATCTTCTCAGTCATCTTCCAGGTGAACCAAACAGGACAAGCCCATATTCTAGAATTCATTTTGAGAATAGCACAATTGCCATAATGGATTCAATTCTAGAATTGGCAATTCCAGCATGCACAAATTCCACAAAACAAACGGCCCCTAAAAGTAAGCTATTATTCATTGTGTATTCATTTATTATTGTAATGATTTATTAAAAACTAAATAATATTGATTTATTAATTGAATAAATTTAAGGAGTTTTAAGAATTCAATTTTATTTTTTATCTTAATAGAAAAATTAAATTTCAACTCAAATTTTTTTTTTGGTTGAGCAATGGGAATCACTCAGTTTTCCATAATGAAAATTTTCATGATGATTTGCATTTTGGTAAGAATATATGTAATATAAAAGTAATATGAACAATGTGAATTTGTTTGTTGATGCAAATTGGATTGCGTGGTGATAGATATTTATTTTTGTTGTAAGTATTGATGTTAGGGTATGCATAAAGATGATCGTATGTAGTATGTTTGGAGAAATTGTTGGATTGTTAGGGTCAAGTTAGTTTAGGGCCCGTTTGGTTGGGGAATTGAAAAATAATGCAAATCATGGTTATCTATACGCTGGTTATGCAAACCCCAGTTATGCTTTTCTGGGACTGTTTGGTTGCCCTGGAAGATGGATTTGTAAATCCACATTCTCCGTTTGGTTGTCAAATTGAAAATAGGAATTCGAATTTATGAAATTCTCATTCTCTGTTTGGTTGAACATTTTCGAATAGGGATTAGAATGCAGGTCTCCATATTCTCTGTTTGGTTCTGCACTTTGAATTAGAATTTGAATTTGGGTCTCCATCTTCTTCGTTTGGTTGTTCATTTCAAATTAGAATTGGAATATGACACCGATTTTTTTTATTTTTTTATTTTTAAATTAATTTATGATTAGTCCATTTTGATATATTTATTATATTTTATTGACCTTTGTTAATTATATTTATTATATTTATTTATAAATAATTATATTTATTATTTATTATTTATTATTATATTTAATTATATTTATTATATTTTGCTAATTTATTATATTTATTTCAATTTTAAATTTTAAAGTTAATTGAACCTGAATTTGTGTATTTAATCCATCATAAGAAATCAATACAATGAAAGTAACAAGATTGCATTGCTCGATAATATAAAAATTGTATTGCTTCATATAATCACATTGATTTTACATTATGATTTGGAAACAAAATAGATATTCCGCTATGACCGCAGAATCAAAACAAAAAGTAGTAGGATAACAATATTCCGCTATGACCGCAAAATCAAAACAAAAAGTAGTAGGATAACAATGCAGAGAAGATAACGTATCCACATTGCATCCGCGGCGACTCTCTGGACAACTTCCGCTCTTGCAATAACACATCTCGGAGCCTTGCAACACTTGCAATCATCGTACACTGCAGGTCTAGATGCATGCGTTGCCGAAGACGTAGACTGGGATGTGTCGCCAT
>MU227386.1:995058-1016965 GCA_018584345.1 Thuja plicata | reverse complement strand
TCCAAGAGCAAATATGACTAACTGATCTGCAAAATGACTCTCTCCACATCGCCACCAGTCTACGAGAGCCCATGATAGACTGATCCGGCACGCCAAACGATGTCAGCCAAAATGGGGACATGACATCTTTGTACTCTTCCAAAAGGAAGAAAGCTGGTTCGGTGCAAGTGGGCGTACCATACCAAGTATGTTGCAGATGATTCTATTGATCGACATAAGACACGTCTTGTTGCGAAGGGCTTTTCACAGGTGGAGGGTATTGATTACTCCGTGACCTTTGCTCTTGTCGCCAAGATGAATTCTATTCACCTGGTACTTTCTCTTGCAGCTTCACAGGGTTGGACAGTGTATCAGATGGATGTGAAGAGTGCCTTCTTGCACGAGGATCTACATGAGGAGATCTATATGGAGCAACATCAGGGTTTTGTGCAGTACTCTTCTCTTGTGTGTAGACTTTGGAGTTTATTATATGGTCTCAAACAAGCCCCTCGAGCTTGGTATGAGAAGATGGACTCTTTCTTGCTAGCCTCACACTTCACCTGCTGTCATTTCGAACCTATAGTGTACATTCAGTGTCATGGGGCTGATCTTGTGATACTTGTGTTGTATGTTGATGGTCTCATCATCACAGGTAGCTCATCTTCTATGATTCAGAGTGTTCAGAGAGCATTGTTGGAGCGGTTTGAGATGCCAGATCTTGGACTTCTGCACTACTTTTTGGGCCTACATGTTATTCAATCTTCGGATGGGATCTCCATACACCAGCAACAGTATTCTTTTGACATCCTTTAGAGATTCAACATGCTTGATTGCAAGCCTGCTCCCACACCTTTTCAGTAAGGTGTTCTTTTGTCTACCACTTGCTCTACTCCTTCAGTGGACTCCACCTTATACAGGCAGCATGTGGGTAGTTTGTTGTACCTGACACACACATCCTGACATTTCCTTTGTGGTTGACATTGTCTCTCAATTCTCCCATGATCCTCATGAGAGTCATTGGCAAGCTGCCAAACATATTTTGAGGTACATTCGGGGCACTACTTCATATGACATTCACTATACATCAGGATCTCCTCATATTGTTGGTTTCACAGATGCCAATTGGGGTGGTGATACAGATGATCAGAAGTCTACTTATGGCTTTGTTTTCTATCTTGGTTTTGGTCCTATCACATGGTCTTGCAGGAAGCAGACTGTTGTTGCATTATCATCTACAAAGGCAGAGTATTGAGCAGCTGTGCTAGCTAGTCAGGAGGTTTTATGGCTTCAACAATTGATGACAGAGTTCGGGTTTCCTCCTGATAGTCCCACTCTTCTTTGGTGTGACAATCAAAGTGCCATCCATATTTCCCACAACCCAGTTGACCATCATCGAACCAAGCACATTGAGATCCATATGCATTTCATCAAGTAGCTGATTCAGGATGGTTCTCTCAGCTTGGAGTATGTTCCCACTTCGGAGCAGGTTGCTGACATCTTCACTAAGCCTTTTGCATCCCCGCGGTATCTTCAGCTGTGTTCTATGCTTGGGGTGAAGGAAGTTGTCCTTGGGGGGGGTCTCAGTGAGGGCTAACCTCCTTTTTTCCGCTTTCCACATCTTTCTATCTCTTTTTGGAGGAGGGTTTTTCCCATGTGATTTTCCCTGTTTCTTTGTTTCATAGAGATTTGGTTGTGATTGGGTACCTCATCAAGCCATGTTGTCGTGACCCAAATTTGCTTTCAGCATTGTAGTTCCTTTGGTTCTTTCTTGCATTATTTGTAGCTGCATTGTTGCTCATCTTAAGGGGGTGTTAGATTAAAGAATTAATTTAATTACCTTGATTAAATTAACTTTACTACCTCCTAAGATTTCACTTTATGCACTTGCATTAGTAATTTAATAACTAATTCTAATTATTAAATGCCTATTTGCCTATTAGGGTTTCCTATTAGGTTCTATGATCTTCTTCTATAAGGATTGATCCTTTGTATACTTTTATTCATTCTTTTGGTTGATAATAAACTTTCATATTGTCAGAGCAAAACCCTTGTTTGTTTCCTAAAGATTTCTTCCTTGTGACAAGTTTTTGCATGCAGGTTTCTTGGGCTTAATAGATTTGTTTTTCATCAAATCTTACATTAAGCACCATTAATTTTGTATCAAATATGTGATTGTCAATTTTTCAAAGATAGCATCATTTGAGAAGCAAATAAAAAAATATTTAATGATGGGTGTGGAAAGTATGTAAGTGGATATAATAATCAATGTACACGAAGCTACATACAATATAGGCAAATTATAAAGAAATAATGTAAGTTAGCATGTAGAAGTCATGGTATTTCAATGTAGCTTTAGGAACATGAAAAGATGGGAACACAAAGTGGTATGAGGAAGACATAATGCCAATAATGTAATAGGATAGATCTAGAGGAACAATCACACATGATGATTGTCTTGCATGTAAAAATATTTAGATCCTCATTGTGTTGGTTTATTATCTCATTTAAATGATAATTTGAGTGCTTAAGAAAATGTTAATTATATATGATTAATTGAATGACATTTATTGGCATAATTGATTTACTATAGATACTTTTATAACACTAGGTTTGATCTTTCTTGACGAAAATATGTGATTTGTTAATGAATTCTAGATGAAGATGGTAAGATTTATTGGTGACTTATTCATGTTATATTATGAAAGATGTGTGATGTGTACAATACATGCATTTTATGAGAAAACATAACATTCTTTAAATGCTAAGCAAGTAGTGTATCTTGCATTTTATTCTTTTGAATATATGGTTATCAAGTTGCATGATGTGCTTATTGGCATGCAAAAATAATACCTTGCATTGAAGGAATAGCTCAAACTTCGGTAATAACTTACATCCCCAATCACGTTCTTTTTCATCTATGCAATTAATTGGCTAATCTAGACATTGCATGAGAATCTTCTACATTTGTATGGTGAATTCTTGTTATGGTGCTAGATGTTAAAGATGAAACCTTTCTTACTTTTGTAACCGGGGAGGATGAGATGCATCTTATTGTTGATTTTATTGTGGCAAAGGATAATAATTGTAACTTTATATGATTTCTTGAGATATCTTGGAAGATAGTAAAGAGCACTTCATTTGCTACATATTTTACTTGAGACCTTCAAACTAAATGTATACAATATAACTGTGAATATCCTCATTGTAGGATGAAATAACTAAATGTATAAGAGGAGAAGCAACTCTAGTATAAGTTGCGTGGACAATAATATCCATATGAGAATGTCAAGATGAACAAATATCTTGTGTCCGTAAACTCTCCATTCATATTTGAATGTGCCATAGAATTGGTAAAACTATTGGTCACATGTTGAAAACCTATTTTGTTATATTGAGAATATGAATGGAAATGATTTGTAAAAATATGAAAATTTTGGTTAGGTGGGGTAATTGGCTAAGTACCCCCATCATTAACACTATCAACATGCATACCATATTATATATATCAAACCTTGTACCTTGTGCTTCAAATCCATATAAATACTGATAATCCAGATAAAAATATAGTAAAAACTATTGACCCTCAATGATTTAAAATTAAGTTAGCAATAGTAGAACATGTATAGAAAATGAAATGATATTGAAGTGTTAAACATTCAATAGCACAAGAATACCAATGTACATTGGCAAAATCCTTTTAGGTAAAAAATGCCACACCACAGAGTATAAGCATGTATTAATCTCAAATGACACTGTAACAACATAATAGTACAACCTTAAAAATTGCTAACCACTAAACTATATGACTTTAACATGTAGACAAACATAATATATCTAATTCCATATATGGTACTATAAATCAAGTTCTAAAAGCATGGATCCATTTTAGACATCCAAACTTCACATTCAAGCCCAAACATAACAAACATACGAGGGCACAAATTTTGATTCCCCCCACACATGTGGAATCTCTTGGAATAGTATTTAACCCTCATCTTATAATGAATCCAACATGACCTACCATAATCACCATATAACAATTGCACCTTGGTGTGCAATGGGTACATCAAAGAGGTGTGGAAGGTCAACTAAGAAAATTTAGGTCTATTTTTTATACATTTGTTTAAGACACGAGATCAATTAGGAGGGCATTTAGAAAATGATGGTGTTATGCTACAAAGGTTTTAATGAGAAGTGATAGCTTGAAATCAACCACACATTGAAGAGACAAATAGAAAAAGCGAAAGAGTGTGAGAGATAGGTATGAGATAAAGACAAAGGACCAAAGAGATAGAACTGGAGATAAGGAGAGAAAGGTATTTAAAAAGGGAGGAGAGGGATAAATAGAGATGGAAGAGATAAATATATTGATTATATATTATTTCATCTATTTATTATTATTAGTTTTATTGTCTGGTAAACTTTTTAACGTGACTGATGGCGTTGACATGACACACCCTTCGGCTCCACCTAAAGTGCTTTTGACTTGGAGTTATGAACCACTAAGGCCACAAATGGGGGATCTCATCCCCACACTTCACTTGTTCAAACTCGCAAGCTCGACGACCCAACGAAGTCACGAGGCTTGCGAGCATAATGACCTGGCATAAATTTGAACCTTGGTGGTCGCTTCACCAACAAAGTGTTTTAATCATGACACTACACATCCAACGACAATCTATTTATTATTTAATTATAAATATATTTTACTATGAACTTTGTAATTTATTATTATTTATTATTATTTTATACTATAAATTTTTAAATATATTGTTAATATAAAATAAATTATAAAATTGTATATTTATAATATATTAACTATTTTTATGTAATATAATAAAATATTAAAACTATTTATCTTTATTATTTATTTTATATAATAATTAATTATAGAATATATTAAAATATGCTTTTTTAATAATAATTAGATTAATTACATGATATAGTAAATATGTTTATTTATAATAATTTATATTATAAAAAAATATAAAACATATTTACTTGTATTGGTTTATATATCACATTTTGAAGTGAATTAGTATTTTATGGTAGGAATTATTAAAAAACATGCCTACAATATATCAATAAAGACTATATTTATAATAATATACATCTAATTTAAAATTTAAAATTTCAATTATTAAATATGTTATCACTTCTATTTTTGTTGTCTTTGTTTTTCATGATTTTCTTTCTTTATATTCCCTTCTTTATGTTCTACAAATTTAACTAATGTCACACGAAAGGAAAATAACATTTAAAATTTTCATAAAAGAATGGAATCTTCTAAAAACAAATTGGATCCTACTTTCATCACCATTATTAACTAATTCAAATAAAAAATCATAAAATAAGATTATTATTTAAAAATTTCAATAAAGTAATTATAAATGTATTAATCAAATAATTATATATCTTTAATGTATTTATTGTTAATTTGAAGGTTATTATTTTAATAAAAAATAGTATAAATAAAATATAATATAATTTGTAATTGTATATATTTTTATAATAATAAATATATTAGAGATGTTTTTTTGGTCGGTAATGTTTATATTTTATTAATTATAATAAAGGATTACATCATTTCATCATAGCTTTGAAAATCAAAAAGAAAAACCTAACTCCCACCCAGGTTTCTAATACTGAGAAAGTTGGCCAAAAAGACATTTTTGGTACCACAAACCGCCCCCCTTCAGAGCCCAGACTCCATAGTTCATTATATCTTTCCATTGTACTTACAGTTTGATGATCAAAACTCAATCTACAAGCACAACAACATTAACTGTACAATTACATACTATTCTCTTTGCAGACATTTCTATGCATTTACAAGGCTTCAAACTCTTACTGCCTTTACATTCAGAGGCCCCAAAAAATCAAAATGAAGGAAATACCCTACACCAGATCAAACTAAAACAAAATCCCTCTTGATCACAATAAGCTAACACTACAAAAAACCACAGAGAATTCTTCGACGAGGAGGAGAAAACAAAAATTTGACACCAAACTAGAGGGTAACAAGCTTGTAACCATAGGATCTTCCATGATTTCCCTTCTTTACACCCCTTCACCTCCTTCACGACCGCTTCTGTTTTGGAACCTAGCACGTGACCCTGCTAGAACTAGGGCCATCTGGGCTTCCACTTCCTTCACCGTGACAAAGATCTTTAGGTCTTCCCACCCCAAATAAGCATCATTCTATCATTGTTCTCTGTTGAACCATACATGCCAAAAAGGGAATGATCTCTTTCACATCCTCCACTGTTTGATTTTCCATACCCTTGTGCACATAAAACCCAACACTCAGAACTGCCCATTCTAGAACAAATTCCAACCTATACAAATATTCTCTACCCACAATGACCTCCATTTCCTTTCTAGCAATTGTAATGTCCTCCCCTAACTCTAGACCCCAAGAAAGCACCAATAAGATCACATCCATATTGTTTTGGTACCTATGCTTTGCCCTGTTAAATACATCGTCCAAAATGGCTTGGATGCTTTGAATGAAGTTCATGTCTTTGAAGACAAACAATTGTTTGAGCTGCTCCAAAAAAGAAGCTTGTTGCTTGGATGAGAGTAGAGTGAAATTGGCTTCCATGATTTCCTCTCTGCAAACACACCCCTTCAAAACCACAGACAAAAAAACCCTGCCACTGTTTTAACTCTCCACACTAGAATGCCAAAAGAGCTCTGAAAAAAACCCTCAAAATGCCGATTTAATTACTTTAAGGAGCTGTCCCATCACACTAGCTCGGATGAAAGGGCATTTATGATACATTCTTACCACCTTTGTATTTGATATTACATTTCGGTGGGAAGATTTCAAAAATCTTATAGCTTGACTTCATCACACATTTGGAAGGATACCACCCATTTTGAAAGGCTATCCGGCTCTCTATTTCCCGTTCTACATACATGGCTTACTTTGAACTCCTCAAAGTTGGCCAATTCATTCAAAATGACACATATATACCTTTTTTAGTGTCATGCATCAACTTTCTTGTTCATTATTGCTTGTATAATTATTAATGAGTTCCCTTCTAAGAGCACTTTCTAAATTTGCAAGGATCGCTATCAAAGTCACTTTCACCTCTGCTACATTATTAGTACCTTCATCTAACTTTTTTTTCTCCCAAAGCCAATATTGCCAAGTCAGTCCCAAGCAACGAATCCTACTCCTAATGGTCTAGGATTTCCTTTAGCTGCACCATCAAAATTGATTTTGCACATCCCTCTGAAGGTTTCTCCCAAGTCACCTCCTTCTTAGGGTCTACAACTGGATTGACCCAAGAAATCCCCTTAATAGGCCTAATCTTGATACCCAACCACATTTTCTAAATCCATTTATCCTCTATGGTATACAAAATTTGGGGTTTAAAACAATGAGAAGCTATAGCCTTGACCACCTCTTCAAGCGTTAGATTAATTATGTTTAATAACCTTTCCTTGGGCTCTTTTTTGTCCAAGAAGATATGCATATTCCTTTCCTTCCATATCTCCCATATGACGATTAATGGTCTTACCATCCACACACTTGAAAGAGTTGATTTTCCACTAAACATTGGCTAGCTTTCAAAAACCATCCTTATAGTTTCTAGAAGGGGACTTTGCCACCCCAGATTCATCAATAACCTAGCCCAACATTATGAGACAACCTCACATTGAAGGAGAAGATGATCCATTGTTTCCTCTGTCGCTTCACACATAACACATTTTGAGGGCCCAATAAAACCAAGTCTTTTCCTCATCTCCCCTATCAAAATCCTACCCCTAATAGCCAACCATGCAAAGGCTCTTGTCTTTGGTAAGAATTCTTTTCCCCAACATAAATTAGTTGGCCATTGATCTTCCCCTTTACGGTATCTAGAAGTTGGTATACAATCTTAACCGAGTACTTTCCATCTAAGGAGCCGCACCAAACCACTTTGTCCTCCTTATTTGTGACAATTATTTTCCTTTTGTGAAAAATATCCTTCATGAGTTCCAATTGGTGATTTGATAAACCTTCATTCTCCAAAGACCTTCAACACCATTCCTCCCCAAATAAACCTGGTCCCAGCTGCATATAATCCCAAACTTTATCACCCCACCTTTGCAAAAATAAAATCTCGAGGTCATGTAAATCATCATTATCTTTTAGAGCAAGAAACCCTTCCCAAGAGTCATCCAAGAATTTTTCTTTGAGTCCATTGCCAATCTGCCAAGATATATGATCAATAATAATTGGCCGAAATACAAAAATAAAATTCCAAATTGGCTACCCGGATTGGGAAAAGTAAAGATCCTTTGATCTTCATCCAAGTCTAGGTATTTGGCCTTCAGGATTTTAACCCATAGTTGTTCAGGGTTGGCATAAATGTTCAAAGCAAGTTTGTACCCAGAGCCTCGTTCATAATTTGTCAGTCTCTAAGCCCAACACCACCTTTTTCCTTAGCCATACATATCTTATCCCATGCTAAAAGAGGAAATTTATCATGATAATTTTCCCCATTCCAAAGGAATTTCCTCATCTTTTTCCCTATTGCCTTGGTAACTTTGTTTGGAATCTTAAGGTACATCATCGAGAAAACAAGGATAAAAGAAATAACTAATTTTAACATTCGAATTCTTCTAGCTGAAGTCAACCACCCGCTTTTTTATCCATCCATTCTTATAAGACAATAATCCACCAAATCCTTCCATACTCCAGATTTACATACCCCCCCCCCCCCCCCCCCCAACATAGGAATGCCCAAATATTTACATGCTAAAGTACTCAATTTCATTCCCAAGATGTTGCGAATTTCCCTTTGATTTTGACAGGCTGTATTGAAGAAGAAATTTTTTTATTTCCTCATATTTATACACTGTCCAAAAGCTCTACTATACTTTTCAATAATATCTATCATAATTCTAGTTTCTCTAAGAGTAGCCTCACCCATAAGAAAAATATCATCTCCAAATTACAAATGAGAGATTGGATCAATCCATTTTTTCCACTTTAATACCTTTCCAAACCCCATTTCTCCATTTCTTTGATATCAATCTCTCCAAAGCTTCAACCATAATAATAAAAAGAAAAGATGATATGTGGGTCACCTTGTTTGATACCTTTTTTGAGTCAAAAAACTGTGGGATTGTCATTTATCAAGACAAATAAATGAGGGGTACTAATACAACTTTCAATCCAAGCCACCCATTCATTACAAAAATTGAATTTCTCAACATCTTCAACAAAAAATTATTATTTACCTCATCATAGGCTTTTTAAATATCCAACTTCAACGTCATTCTTTTCTGTCTTAGCCATTCAGATGGAATGTATGACTTCATGAGCTACAATGATGCCCTAATAGATAGATATGTTAGGGGAGAAACCACTTTTTACAGTGAAAATCACAGACTCGAGAACATCTTTAAATCTATTGGTAATAACCTTGGAAATGATTTTGTATATTGTCTTGCAAAGAGAGATTGGTTTGAAACCATCAAAGGTATTTATCTTATTTCACTTTGGAATGAGAGTAATGAAGGTGTTATTAAAATATTTTAAGATAAAGCCACCTTTCCTAGATTCCTCCACAACTTCCCATAAGTCAGTAGCAAAAATTTCCCACAACTTTTGAAAAAAGGCCACAGGGAAGTTCTGGCCTTGGGGCCTTATCCCCCCCAAACTGAACAAAGCACATTTCACTTCCTCTAGAGATACTGCTCTCGTCAACATTAAATTTTGAGCCTCTGAAACATAGAAAGGTATTGCATCCAATATCTCCTAATCCTAAAGAGAATCTACATTATTTCCAAAGATGTCAGTGAAATACCTAACAACCTTCTTGTTAATGTCTTCTGGACCATTTAAGTCCCCGATTGAGAAAATTTTATTGCATGATCTTCTAACTTTCACTAAATTATAAAAAAAATGTTATGGTCTCCTTTTAGCCATGTTTGACGAGATTTCTGACAACAAAAGATCTCCTTCCTAGCCAACACTTCTGTATACACCTGAATTAAGATATTTTCTTTACTGTAATATTCCCCTGACATCCTATCCTTTATGAATTTGGTGTAAAAATCATTCATATCCTTTTCCAAATTGAGTTTCTCTACAAAACGGTTCTTAAAGGATTCCCTATTCCATCTTTTCAGTTGTTCTTTAATGTATTGCAATTTTTTTAAAAGATAAAGGCTTTGTTACCTGTTCTAGCCAGTGCATTGTTTCACCATCCAACCACCATTTCTTTGAAGCCCTCCACTTGAAACCACATTTTCTTGAATTCAAAGGGACACCTATCAAGGGTTGCTTCCTCGTGTATCCACACACTAATGGGATAATGTTTCGAACCAATTATAGGCAAAATTCCTGCCTCACAAATCCACTAAGATTTTACCCAATTACTAGAAAGGAAGAATCTGTCTACCTTTTTTGCAATATTTAGGAAGCCACCTCTCATATTCGTCCACATGTACTCACCATTCTGAAAGAATGATTTTATTAGTCCATTATTTCTAACAAAATTATTGAAATCCCTTTGGCTTTGACCCAACCATCCAATTCCACCCTTATCTGAAGGTCACAATATTGCATTGAGCAATAGGAACATATTCTCCTCCCCATTGGAAAGAGTCTCTAATAAGTCTTGCCACAAAACCTAAGCCACCAGAGGCCCCTGCTACACTAACTAGGCTACATTTCCATTGACAAAAGTGCTTACTAAAAGTATTTATATCCTCAACCTTTAATTTTATTTCCTATAGAAGAACAATATCATGCCTTGTTTGATCAAGGCATCATTTGATCAGACGAATCTTGTCAGAGGCATTGCAGACCCTAATATTCCATGAAAGGACCTTCATTGCTGCCAGGAAAAGGCATAAGCTTTTCCCGATCTAAGCTTGCTTTGTCCAGTAGTACTACCTTCCATCTCCAACTTCATTCTGATTGTTCTAGGACCTCTTTTCTTCTTTTCCCCAACCTTTTCTATTTTTACAAGGTTGAAGTTTGTTCCAAAGTTTTTTTCTCAAGAATTCCCATTTCAGCAACAAGGCCCAATTTTTCTTCTTCTCCCAGCTCATCGGATGAAAGGAGTATTATTCTACCTCCTCAAAGATATCACCACTTTGTCTAGCTTCCTCACAAGATATTTCCAAATTTCTAATTGGGGAGATTTGTATATCCTTAAATTGGGAATCCTCATCTCCATCCTCCTTGTGATCTTCTTGACCACTCAACAAATCCATCTTCATGCCAACATAATTCATTTCCTCATCCATGAGGGAGGGTCTTTCCTCGTTACTAGTGCTATGGTAGACATTTCTCCCCTCAACAAAAAGTGTTAACCCACTAGAAAACATCAATTTTATTGATTCTTCTCTGGTTTCTCTACTCTTAACCTCATTTTCTTTTCATTTCTCAACTGCTTGGTCAAAACCGGTTGGGAGCTCTACATGGGAGACACTCTGTCATTCATTTCCCAAACTCAATCTTCTTATTTCCCTGATCCTTGGTGCAGAACATATTATTTTTAATTAGTGGAGACATTATAAGAGTTAGACTATCATCTTTCTTATCCTGATTAACAACTAAAGAATTCTTGATTTGATATGAAATCAAGGGCTCCAAATGTAGCTAATTAATACTCTCAGAAGCATACTAAGGCAAATAGTGTAAACTATTTCCTTTCTCAAACAAAAGGTCAATTTCCTTCCTTAGTAAACCATCTCCATTTCTATTATTTAGTTCCCCTGAAAATAAATCATTACTACGAGTCTGGTTCTATTTATTTAGATGGATTTATGATATCCCTCATAAATCCTCCAGCTATGTGTTTTCACCTAGGAACACTAACATATCTTTTCGTGCATGATTAATTAGTCCTTTTCCTTTATCATTCCTCAAACAATCACCTATTGGATTACCTAGCCCTTTTCATTGTTAGCATATTTCCACCATGTCTTCTATTTCTATCGCCCGGCGCCATATTCCTTCCCTTGTTTTTAGTTCTACTATTTATGGGAGAGGGTGAGTTTCCTACTAGAGAATGCATATACGCGTATACATAGAAAACTCTTTTTTTTTCAAGTGCTTCATTTTCTTTCACAAAGACTCCCAATTTATTTTCTATATTTTTTAGGGTTGTCATTTCCTAGTATTTATGAGGGAGATTATAGAGTCGTATCTATACTGAGACTTCCACTATATTCTTATTTTTTGGATCAAAGTTTGAAGTCCAATCCTTAATATAAAAGTCTTTCCCCCATAAGAAAAGGCCCACTATTAAGAATCCATTGCTTATCTTTCACAGTAGGGAATATGACTAGATAGATCCCATTCGGGAGAGTCTTCAAAACTCATTCCTTCCCCCAATGTTCATCACACCAACTCTACACTCTCATAAAAGTAGGCCAAACCCCACTCCATTTCATGGAAAAGGATTTCTCTATATAAAAATGCACTGAATCTAACCATTCCTTATTGTCTACTAACAAGGATATTACTTTAGAGTGGTTGAAACCATGACTTACCTTGGTCTCTTGCGAGGAGGTTCCTTGATTATTTGGGTGCCAAAACTTCTTTTCAATATTTTTGAAATCTACTAGTCTTCCAGTTCACAATTAGGCAAACCCCCATTTGTTTCTTAAGTTGGAAACCCTTTGTGTTTTATCAACATTTCTATAATTGAAACTTTGTCTTCTAGGGTTTTTTGGAGCATTCTATGCTTGAGTCAGAGTTTTCTAGTCATTAGTTTGTTATCCCTCACCACTCCTCCTTATGATAGGCCATCTTTCTTATGAATCACCATAGCCACGAAACCCTATCTCCCTGTGCACACCTAGATCTCTCCGTCTCTCTTCCATCATAAATAACTAAAATCTTGCCCCAATATGCCCCATCATGCCAATAATTATTTAAAATATAACTATAACATTGCCAACTATATTAAAAATTGATCTAAGGACATGCAATACTCAAATCCAAAATCTAAGTCAAAACATCTATAAACTGCCCCATCTCCACCTCACCCAAACAATAGACAAAGAATCAAATAAAACACAACAAAGCATTGATAAGAGAAAGTACCATTTCTTGCATCCATTAGATAAGTAGAGAAATCAATGTCCAAAGCAAACAACAACCCCAAAACTGATAAAAATGGGGTAAAGAAGATGCCATTTCTAGCAAGAAATTCAACCAGCATGAACAACATAAGGTAGATGAAAGATGGGGAAAACAAAGCATGTAAAAAATACATTATTATCAAGACAAAAGGCGTAAGTAGAGAAACCTACCAATGGGCAAAAATAAATGACCTGGAGATATTTTCAATATAGTATAATTTAAATTGTATATTCAATATAATATAAAATATATTGACATTAAAAAAATATTTTTCATTTTACTTTATATTTATTTTAAATAAACTAGTAATAATAATAGTGTGTAAGCCCCATTTAAACTATAAATATAAAATAGTAAACCCACCGGGGTTGACCCTATAGTGCAACGAAAATGTTGTCATTGCAAAGTCGTGTTGAAATAACAATACTGGTTTAATTCCAGCCCAAGCTACCCACAAATAATAAAATTCGCCCATGGTGGAGACCGACACACTGGTGATGGTTGTACATAGCCCGAGTTACATAGAGAACCACTAGGTTTAATTCAATACCCTACCCCTATGCCGCAGACCCACTCTCACCAGCTCAATAATAAAGTATGTGGACCATTCAACAAGGTGGATAACTGAAGATATAATGGCTTGGAGATATAAGGAGGATATGATAGATAAGGGAATGAAATTTATAAGGAGTATGCAATTCAGTGCATTGGAGAGATAAGGAGGCCCAGAGTGATAAGGTGGACGTCGTTGATCATCCATGGAAAAAGTGGCTGGTTGGCATATATTTCGTGCAACATGTAGTGGTTAGTATATATCCATGAGAGTCAAATTCAAGAGGCGTTAATGCCTTGGCAATGATTAGAAGTATCATCATGAGAATGGGGTCCCCCAAATGTGACCACATTGGTTCAAAGCTCCAGTCAAAAGTGATTACTGATAAAAAAATAAATAGTAAACCCACCTAAATTAAAAAATAAAATGACAAACATTAAACTTTAAGAAAATAATCCTGCATGTCTTTATCGGAGGTTAAAACACAATTAGTTTTCCCTTCTGGAGAGAAATGAAAATCCAAAAAGAATGAATATATGATCGATGGTGGAAAAAGGGCGATAAAAAAAAAATTATGGTTGCAAAATGATGGACAACTATAGACAACCGCTGATTTGGAAAGAAGCTCACCACTTTCAAATAATAAACACCTTCAGTGTAAATATTTACATTATGATTACATAATAGGGGAAAGGAACAGATAATTAAATGCTAGGAGAGTCAATATTTATAGTTTCCATATACCAATAGAATCTATCTATACTTATTGGCTTCGTAAGTGAATCCACAAAATCCTTTATGACATTTCCACCCTCTATTATCTCATGGAAAAAAATGATACTACACATCAATGTGTTTAGTGTGAGCATGATGGATTAGGATTTTAGTAAAAAAAATATACATTAACATCCAATAATCACCTTTGTATGAATAAAACTAATACCTGGGCATGGTATTTGTAGCTACACCACCTCTTTAAGAGTATGTATTGTAGCCATATACTTTTATTCTTTTTTAAATAGCAACCATAGGTTACTCTTACTCATCCAACTAACTCGTCCACTACACAAAGTGAACATTACCACTTGTAGACTTATTTTCTAAATCCCCAACATAATCAGGATAAATGAAACATTATAAATCAAGCAAATTTCTTGCATCATTATTTACATTATAATATATACAACAATATAAAGTTATCTATACATATTTGATCACACTTTTACTATTGGTCCAATATTCCCTAATAGGGTTAGACATAAACCTACTTGGAAATCTCATTGCTTGTCCAGTATCTATTCTTATGCAAACCTCTACATATATTAGGCTTCCAATAACACTAGAGAGTAAGGAACATTATTTAATTCTTCAAGATCATCATCCAACTTAGGAAATTTCTCTCAAGAATCCTAGTGCATATAGTTAAGGCAATACTGACTAATTTGCAAGTTTATATTACAAAATACAACAAAACAGTGTCAACATACTTCCTTTTGTTGGAAATGAGATAAGTAACTGAGAGGGGAGGGGTGAATCAGTTACCCCAAAACAAATCCTTTGTCCCTTAGATGTCTTAAACAATATAACACTGTTACTCGGTCAATTAAGATATTCTTCTGTAACCCGGGTGTCAAAGCAATCTTTATGATATCCAATGCAATTGTACTTTAGTGATTAAGTGTAGAAACATAAAGCATGAAACAAATAACATATACATAGGTGACACCAAGATTTAATGTGGAAACCCAATATGGTAAAAACCACCAATGTAACTAGTTACTGTTTTTCACTCTTCTGAAGTGAGCCCTGTTAGGAGCCAACCCTATTAAAGGCTACAAAAACACACTGTTAGGTGTGACCCTATTAGAGGATTTAAATCACCCTGTGAGAAGTGGCCTTGTTAGAGGTCTTTAGAACTTCAACATAGAAATGCTACCTTGTGAGAGGATTTACAAAAAGACTATTAAGTTTACTCTGTTAAGAGATTTGAGATCACGACTACAATTGTTAGAAAATAACAATGAATTGACCTGTATGTGTAAGAAACTGTCTTTGTTGATTCAGATCTCTAGTCTGATTATAACTGGATCCTTATTGATCAAATATTCTAATGCAACTCCGAGTGTTCATACTCAATCAAAATCCCATCTGATTTCGCCTTCACTCTTCATATCACATAATTCCACACTTCTGCTTATCTTCAACTTTTCACACACTCACACATTGAATCCAAACTTGACCTTTCATATATATGATAAGCCCTATCAAGTCGGCTTGAATATGCTTCTAAATAAGTAATAAATCACAATTCAGTCAGCCTCATATAACCAATTAATTATAGAATGTAAACCACTGTTAGTTGGCTAACACTGAATAATCAACTCGGTTAACACTGAGTTTCTTTAATCCCCGACCATGACTGAATTGCCCGAGTGACTCGGTCAACACTGAACATCTTCAATACCCGACTGATCTCGGTCATCACTAAAAACTCTTTCCATTCACCAACTGTGCTCGGCCTGAATGTAGACATTTGTGTAACATCACTACATAAGTGTAAATACATGTGTAACAACAATGACAATACACAATTGAATAATTGTCTTCAACGCCTTTGATTCAATTGAATCTTTTTCTTAACCCAAACCCTATATATTTTCATACAAGAAATACATTTATTTAGCACACTCTAAATGTTTATTGTCAAAAGTAATAGATACAAATTTAATTTTAAACTCCCTATTCATCTCCTTATTATTCTCAATCAATAACATGTCATCCATGTACAAGAAAATGATAATTAATTGGTCAATATTTAAGTTAAAATAGACATGGTGATCACCTTCACTTCTAACAAAACCAAGATTTAATGTGAATTTATCAAAATTTTGATATCACATGTTCAATGATTATTTTTAACCAATACAAGGACCATTTTAACCAAAAAACTAATTATCCCTTTCACTTCACTACAAATTTTCTTGATCATTTCATGTAAATTTCCTCTTCAGATATCCATGCAAAAATTTAGTTTACATGACCCATTTTTTGCACATGGAAGCAATAGACAATAACAATCTAATGGAGGTTATCTCACCCATAAGAGAAAATATCTCATGTCAAAATACATTGTTTTGACCTAGTAGTTTTAGCCACCAATTGAACCTTATACCACTTCAACTTGCCATTCTCTCTAATTCCTTCCTGAATACCCATTTAAACCTAGTGGTCTTCTTCCTCTTGGGAACATCAACTAGATGTTAACTCTCACATCTATCTAAGACCTTCGTTTCATCTCTCTTGGCCACCAACCAAGACTCAATATCCTTTAAAGATAAAGACTCCTTCATAGACCTATATAATTATTGATACAAGACAATACACATGCACAATGGAAATCATATGGGTGTATCTTTAAAATGGGCTTTTGTTGTCAGGTGGGCCTTCATAACAAGAGGCCTCCACTATTCATAATTAGAACTCTCCAATAAATCCTCTTACTCTCCATTTTTTGTTGTTCTACATGTGAATATTCTTATAATTTAATATTAGTTTCAAATAACCACCTTCTTTATTATTTCTTAATACTATTCAACATTCTTTAATATTTTTTAAAAAACCAGTGGACCTTTGCATAGACATAACAAGAGGCTTCCACTATTCATAATTATAGCTCTACTCTAAAACATTTTCTTCCTCTATCTCTGCATATTTTTGTTGGTTTAAATGTGTATATAATTGTGACTTAATCTTAGTTTCAAAATGAATACTTTATTTTTTTCTAAGGCTATCCAACATCGAGGAACACTCCAAGATTCCAAAAAATTCCATGCCTAGAGGAAACCATTTTTAGTTCTAGCAAGTCTAAAAAGCTTATAACTTTTGACATTCTCACTGAAACCAACAAAAAATGCACTTTTTAGCCTTAAAATATGGCTTAGAACATTTATCTTTTAGAATATGAGTGTAAGCTTCACTATGATGCACTCTAAACTGAGAAATCAATGGTGTTTTACTTATCCTTACCTTGCAAGGTATTTTTCAACAAGAGTACAAGTTGGATATTTGTTGAGAAGATAATAATTGGTTGATAGCCTCGACCTGAAATGCTTGACCTAATTAAGCATTGCTTGACATGATTCTAGCTCTATAAATCAATGTTTTGTTCATCCATTCTAAATTTAGTTTGATTTGGTGTGTGTGAAGTAGTGTATTACCTAAAAATACTTACATTCTTCAAATAATCATAAATTTTAGAGTTGTACTACCCATAACTATTAAACCTCAAAATATTTACTTCCTTATTCATTCGTTTCTCTAAAAGTGCTTTAAATTATAACAATTAGATAACACAATACACTTGTGTTTATAAAATATAGGTGAATCATGTGAAGTAATTTATAAAAGTAACATAGTTTCAATATCTTCCAATGGAAGGAACATCCACAAAACTAAACACATCTCCATGAATTTCTTTCAAAACTTGATCTTCTCTAGAATTGATGAATTCAAAAGCTACTCTATTTTTTTACCAAGCACACAATATTCACAAATTATGTCAAAATCAATAGTAAACCTAGAAAAATATTAACCATATTTTATTTTGAGATTTTTATGACCCTTCTCACCAATATGGCCCAATCTATGTTACCAAAATTTTCAAGAACATGAGGCTTTAGTTAAATTCACTAAATTTTAAAATATTGACCTTCCAACTTAAATGTGGTTTGACAAGATGTGTCAAGCTATCCAACACCAAGTTTCTTTTGGTTGACATGGATCCACTCTTCTCGTTTAAATATATACAAACCCCAATCTATTCATTTTTAAAAATTATCTCACTAAACCTAGTATGTGTAATAAATTGGTGAAAATTTTCATTCTCTTGTCATTGAATGCTAGTATACCATCTCCCTGATCCACTATCTTATGAGTGTTATATTCTAGAGGTACACCTACCCACCATCACATATTCTATAATACAAAAATACTCCTTGTGGGGATTCATGCAATGGAATGCACCTAAATCAATCATCCAAGAGTCATCACGTGACAATTTAGCCAAAATAAATTGAGCCTTACTAACTTTATTGTCAAAGGATCTACTAGTAGAGGAATTGTAAATATTTTTCCAATTCCTAGATTACTTGGTAAGAGGACTATGTTTCCCATAATGTCAACATCCCAATCTACTTAACCGATTCTCTTGGGTCTACCCTTAGATTTTGATCTCTCTTTTGAATTATCCTCTCTCAATTGTTTACTGCCCCATTTTTCTTGAGGTTTTCTTACACATACAAGTCCTCCTTTGGACCATCATCCATAGAGTTTATGGTCATCTATTTATTGGGTAAGGTTACAATAAGTGAATCTATATTTGGATCTATAGTAGAGCCACCTAAATTTTCTCAAGATTTAGGAAATGCATAGAGCGACAATATATATTTATGATTTTCTCCAAACTTACATTGAAAGACCTTAACTGACTCAAAGATTAAATTAAATGTATTCAAATATTTTGCAACTAAATCTTCATCTTTCATTTTTAATGAATATAATGTATTTTAGGACCTTTTTTGCTTAGTCTAATAAAAATCACCTATTTTTTTCGTAACTAATATGTAGTAGCTTTACCATCAATATACAAGATAACAAAATTAGAAAGATATAAACTTTATTGTACCTTAGTATATTTTATCTAGCTTCATCTAATCTTCATATGTCTACATGCCATAACTTTCCACAAATCACTTTCTTTAAATATATTGTTCATATTTAACTTCCAAAGTTCATATCCCATACCATTTAACTTATCAATATTCACATGGGATGTGTTAGCCATGACATCTATCGCCAAGATCTTAGTGCTCATAAAATTATCTCATGATAATAGGGCATGCATGGAAAAGAGAATAATATTGATGTAATAAAACATGCAATTCCACAAGAACACTGATATACATGGAAAAAACCCTTTTGGGTAAAAGACCCCACTACCGAAGAGACTAATAGTTTGTATTGATCTCAAATGTCTAATACATCAATTTACAAATTCCTCTTTTAATCAATGCAATATAATAGTACAACCTATAAAAATTCTTAACCACTATCCCAAGGCCTTTATATATATGAAAATTTGATACACCAAAATACTAAATATATTATTGTAAGCCAAGTGATGAAAGCATAAGCCCTTTTTATGTATCCAAAGTTTCCATTCAAGTCCAAACATAGCTCACATATGTGAAGAAATAAATTCCAACCCACCTCCACACACACATCTATAATCTATTGAAATAATATGTAACACATCCATTATAACGTGTCAATCATTATATAATCAAAAGATGTTTTTATACCCTATCATAAGTTATCTTACATGTTACCATAGAATATATCATAGATATCATAGATGTACCTAGAATATTACACATTTCCATAATTATTATTGATTTTACTTCACTAAAGATAATGGTTAGTTATGAATTACAATTTACCTCTATTTAATAACACCTCAAAACACACATTCCAAGTCATTGTAATATGCTATCGAGATTCAATTATCTAGTTTTCAAGTCAAACTTAGTGACCTATGTTTCATGAGTAGTAGTTCACAATAACCCATCTCCCATGAGTATGAATGGAACACACTCACTGCATCTAGGTAATGCTCATAGGGGTAAAGCATTGGGCCTTCTCGGGAGGTCACCCATCCTAGTATTGATTCAACTCAAGCACCCTTATTCGTGGAGTTTCCTCCAAGGTTAAGCCCACTTAGCTTGCTACCCCATTTGCAAAACCTTCATCATGTGTTGTGCCTTATGAAAATTTTACATTTTGGTTAAGAACACTTGTTCTATGCAGAACTAGTAAATTTCACACCCAAATATCAACACATTTTGATCGTCATAACTTGGTATTTTTAAGTTTCGAGGTTATTATTGGGGAAAACAAGATAACAAATCACTTCATGTTGTTCAAAACTCGTCATGCGTCTTCAAAGCACGAGACACCGAAGGAATATACTTATGGACTTGGTGGTTTGGAGAGATCTCATAACATAAACAAGATGAAGATTCATCAAACCAACTTCATTGCATTCATTTGAGAAGGTTTCCTCTAGACGTTTGGTTGACTATATAGTACACTTGGTATCGCTCTTTCACCTTGATGTTGACACTGATCATTCCTAAGGCTAAGACTTACTATATAATCATTACTTATGACGATTTGAATTCAATTAAAAAGTTAGTTGACTTAGCTTATTCTAGTCCTAGATTTAAGTCTAGGAATAATTGGAGGACCTTGTATTTATTTTCATTAAAAATTTTAATATTTGCACATTGTTGTGCTCCTGTGTATTGTAGAGGAACACTTCTTATTGTAATCCCTTGCAATATATTGCAGTTCAATTAAAACTAAGAATCAATAAAAGAATATTGTTGTTTCATTGAGTTTCACTATGTTTGTTCATTTAGTTACATGATTGATTAATCATTCATTGGATCTTTCGTCCACAATTGCATAACTCTATCAATATTTTCATAAGACTTTTGTTTTCTTTGTCCATCTCAAGCTCTCTTAAAATTCTCTTTGACACCTTGCATTCTTTGTCATACCAAGGATTTGTCAAAAATGTACTTGCGGTTCCTCTTTTAGGCCTATATCTTTTGTACATGTTTAATGTTTTATGAATTAACAAAATCATTGTTCTTCTATTTATTGAATCATTTGGTACATATATTATAAAATGTCTAAAATGCTAATGCAAAAACATAATGCAACAAGAGCTGTGCTACAGCTGGAGTCCAACCTAATAGTAAAAAAATAAATATTGTTTGAATAGATTGAACAAGCATTGGCATAAGTAAATGATTGTAAATAATCATAAGAAGAAAATTAAAATAAAGTAATATAAACTAATAATTATTAAAGAGTAAATAAATTTATTTTAAAAATCTAATATATTAATTTTATAAGTTTTAAAATAAAATTTAATCTTTTATAATATAAGAACATAGAATAATGAAATAGAAAATTAGAGGAAAGTGTTGTTTGAACATATATTTTTTATTTTAAATGAATAGGTACAATATTATTTTAAATCAATTGACTTAAATAATTTCATTTATATGATGACTTAAAGTTTTCTTAATGAAGGAGATTAGGGATTATATATACATTTCAAAAAAATTATTAATTTAAAATAAAGTATATAATAAAATTTAATAACATTTATAAAATTTAATTAACTTATATAATAAATTTTATAA
>MU227386.1:957309-994958 GCA_018584345.1 Thuja plicata | reverse complement strand
AAAACAAGGCACTCCAAACATTGGAAATCATGTTTAATATTTTGCAAAGGCACAATTTTTAAGGCTGGACTAATAGCTATAAATCACTTGAAAACATTAGTCTCAGCCTATAAATAGGCTGGACTAATAATATATTCTTTAATTTAATGCTAAATATTATTTCAATGAACTCTAGCTTAGCTAAGAAGTGTAAGTCTTAGATGTTCCTTGGTTTTTGTAGTCAACTCCAATAGTAACAAGTGAAATATTAAAAAACTATTAGTTTTAATCCTTATGTACAACTCTCAGAAAAGTTCAGAGTATATGTCAGCTTTTGAGCAGATTTCGCGCCACTTATACAGTGAAAAGAGCGGTGCTCATGCAATTTTCACCGTTCCAACAATACACAAATAAGAAGGGCCTGGCAAGTATTAGTTGAAGGAGAATGGCACCGTTACGAGCTCTAAACTTGCCAGTTCTCACTCCCCAAGTCCTCCAATTCTTTGCCGCTCATGGCATCATATCAGGTTCCCACATTTTCTTAAAATTCTGAAATATTCTTTTAATACTATGGAGTCTCTGTCTTAAGCACATTATATAACTTCGAAAAGCTCAGAGTTATATCAATCTCACTGCAGTGGGAGACTGCTTCAAAAGAAAGTAGAGAAATTTAACTTATCTTTCGATTAATTTAGCTAAATTTTATTTTCCTCCTCCTGATTTGCTAAAGCAATTTAGAGCTCTCTTCCCTCGAAACATGCGTATTGGATATCTGGAGAGTTTAAAGAGTGAGCTCCTATTTCTTCTTTCCAATGTTCTTAAGCTTTCAACTTCAGTTCTTATATAACCCCTTTTTTTGGATTTATGCCATTACGAGGGCTTATGATTTTTAAAATTCTGTGCTATGTAGTATGTGATTTTTAATTTATTTAATTTTACATTTACATGCTCAATTGTTTATTGGACCTGCATTGTATGTATAGGTTGTAAATTATTTACCGTCTCAAGTTCCAACTAATCTCTGTATTAGATTAGAAATAATCAGCAATTAGCTATGAAAATGAAAATTTTCGAAAAATTTGGTTTTTTTTTTATCGTAATATTATGTCTTACATTAAAATGCCCGCACTAATACCGTGTCCTGTCAAGAAACCTTTCTGCCCCATTTCAGTCCTTTTCCCTGCTTCTTGCCCGTTTTCCATTTCTGGGAATACGATATCCTCAGATGTTTATCCTATGTGACTTCAAGCCTATTCAGTGCCCATCATAATTCTGCCTCATTCCTTGTTTTATTAAGATTGTGGTCTTAATAAAATGCGATAAGAAAACTCCTAATCAATGATAGAAGGTAACAATCAACACTACTACATTGGATTGTTTTGTTGCACTGTCATGGTTCCCTCTTTTAAAATTGCATTGCCCTAAAGAAATTGTACTGCTGGAATTAGAAGTATTTCCCGCCTTTCCATCACGCTATCCTCCAATAGAAAATCATTTCCCTGTATTAGATATTCCGACCATACAACAGTGTGATGGTGACTATAACTGTGTGATGGTGAAAGATATATTGCTGTATTGAGAGGAAGATTAAACTATGAAGAGATAAGTATTTTATGATTGTATCTTTGATATTGAGTTCATGAATTTTATCTATTTAATTCATGCAATAACACAGTTATGAATATCTCCTTGACCATCACACAGTTATTGTGTATTGGTTGATTGTGACTATGTAACCCACAACTAATGCACCGGTCCTGTAAACCTATTACTCACTACATTCTCAAAACGAAAATATCTTTCATCAATAGTTAGGAGTAGGAACATTAGTTTGTATGCATTCCATGGTTCAGGGATTAATCCAGGGAAATATCCTCATCAAGCTCAAATGCTTTTACCTTTAGAGAATCATGTCTTGCATACTTACGTCTTGTGGTTACACAATGATGTTTTCATCAGTTTAGTAGAGGTAAGATGTGCAGTAGGTTAATCCGGTCTACTTTTTGGGACTAGTGTACATTGGATACTAATGTTGTGTTTTCAATTTGTCTAATTTCAGCTACGTTCAGTCTTGTTAAGGACACCTCTAGGAATACCCTTGTAGGTCTAGCTAAGCCCAAAGTGAAGGAGACATTATCAACTCTCAACAATCAGGCTTTGATCACTTATATTTTGTTGGTGAGTCGATCAGCTGCCCTTCAAAACGATATTTCCTTGATTTGAAGTGGATTAATTCCTCTAGGTGTGTGAGCAGCAAATTTGAGACCCGATAGTATGGCATTGGTCTTAGGATGTTTTAGCCTAGTTCTTATCTTGAAAAGTCTAGTAACATATTCATTGAAGATGTTGCCATTTCTTAGTTGATATCTTGGATACTCCAGTTAATAAAGTTGTTATGTGGTGAAGAGTGGCAAATCTTCTATAATCCAACATAGAACTGGTTTACAGATCAAAAAAATTTAAAATGGAAAGAAGATATCTTTTAAGAGATCCCCAAGGCCCTGAAGACATGACTACACAAGAGGAAGATAATGTACTACATGGAAGGTTAGAAATAAAGATATGCCAATTGAACCCCTCCTCAAAGAATTGAAGTTGATGCTTTAGTTATAAATAGCATGCTTGATTTGAACGATTGATTCCCAATGCCTCAAAGAACTCAAGTAATGAAAGGATAGAAACATGTAATGACCCGAACCAGGTCTTTCCCAAAAATTCCTCAAATGTAACCCAGTAGATTTAAACATATGTTTGCATGCACAGGATATTTATGTAAATGAAATAAACAACAAAAATAACCAGCAAATTATTTTTGCAATAACTCCTCAGAAAATGGTATTGTATTATACAACCAGCAATAGAATAACCATGAACAACAAACTTCCCAATCTGAAATATAGAAATAACAGTAAGATCGGGTGAGGAAAAACCTGTGAATACATTGGCGAACTCTGCTATGAATTTGCACCGTTAATGAACTGGGGCTACGTCCAATCCACCTCTAAGCCAAAGGGTTTCCGTCCTCATGGCTGTATTCGAAAGCTGAAGCTTCCTGATATCTCAAAGAGATAAAAATATAATATCAAAACTAAGCATGCCTCAAATGAGCCTTCAATCCTTCTTTTAAAGCAATGGCTGTGAGTCTTCAGTTTCCCCTCTCTATCTTTTCATATTCTCACTTAAAGTCACTTTTTAAATAAATATAACCGTTGGTTATAAAGTGACATAATAAAATAAAGTGAAGAATCTTCTGACATTAAAACGGAGGACCAAAGAAACTCGGATGAAGACGTGTGATAGCTTGCCGGAAACCTCTCGGCAAGACACTCCGAGTCCACTACTGAAATGCCAGGAACACTGAGTTCTGTCGACTTTCTATAAATAGTAAGTACCTTGAAAACCCTGTGGGAACTGCTCCGATTGGCCTGAAACTGAAAACGCCTAGGCCAAATATCCCTATGATCCTCTGCCAAACCTCAGTTAGCCCACCGGACCATGATGAAAAGGCTAACTATAAGGCACGAAATAATGTGCCCAAAAAGGGGACATTACAAATCATCCCTTCCCGGAGATTGCTTGCCCTCAAGCAATCAGTATCTGCATGCTGCGATCATAATACCTAGATCCCAAACCAACCTCAGGGAAATTGCTCCACCAACTTGTCGTGTGAAACTGAAACATATATTATGCCCTGACCTGTGAAGCCATTCACACAACAACAAAACAACAACCAGTCTAATGTCAGGATCCCAAATCACTGCAGGGCCAGGATCAACCATACCAAACTGCCCTGTGTCTCCATCATCTGTGAGAAAGTCCTCAACCCAACTAAGAACCTCACGCCAACTAAGATCACTGGCACCTCTACGGTCAGATGCAAGGAGAAACCAAACCTCACACCAATCGACTCCTTGAATAAATACCAACCGCAAGTACGTCCCTCCTGGATCCCATAAGCAAAAGGGCCATCCATCTCTCCAGCTGGCTGAAAAATCCCGATGCCCTTACTGAGTGAATCACCAGAAATGTCCAACTGCCATAACACTACCCCTCTGATCTGTCACCTGAACTGGAAACTGTACGGACAAGGCTTCCATCTGCAAGCGAGGAAGCATACCAAACCAATCACTCACCCCACACCTCTGCAATAATCGAGAAAGAAAGCTCCCTGTAGGTGGGCTGAATGGAAAATGAGACATCTCACCATCAACGAGAGGTAGTGCACGGAAAGGCACATCACCCATCAAGCCACAAGACATAACTGCCCATCCTGGACTGCTGGTGTAAAAACCACACTGCACAGCAACTGAGCTCATCCCGCTACTCCAACCTGGTGACCAAGATTCACCTCTAACAGTTGACCCTGGATCCCAAAATTTGTAATCGACCTCATCCTCGTCATGGGGATAGGAAATACCTTCCTCATCTAGCTCGAAGAAAGGATTATCAAATATCAAATCAGCATCCATCTCAAACAAGAAATTGTCGATCGCCTGAAAGTTATCCAACTCATTAAGAAACTCTGGATGATCCAAAGATCTTTTGGGACAGCTATCCAAGTCATAGGTCTACTGTATGCTATCAAGTTCTTGAATCACCTCCTGAAAGAATTCGGACCTTTCCCTATCGTCCTGTTCCCTGTACTGACTAGTGGCAACAATCTGATTTCTTGCTTCTCGAAGAGCAAGACGTGTGTGTTTCAATGTTTCCTGAGCAATATTAAGCTCTTTGTTGAGCTTATTAACCTCGTCACCCTTTTCCCTCAACTGCTTAGCATAATTTTCAGCAACCTGTAATAGGTAGTCACGATCTGAAAGTAAACATAGATATCCTAATTTCCAATCCTCAAATGCTGTTTTGACCCCCTGTAAATCTGCAACATCAGATCCAATCCTTATACCACCTTGTCCTGTCTCTTTCTGAGCTTTCCTGTAAAGATCCTCAATGATCTGGTG
This sequence comes from Thuja plicata, assembly GCA_018584345.1. Classification (NCBI taxonomy): domain Eukaryota; kingdom Viridiplantae; phylum Streptophyta; class Pinopsida; order Cupressales; family Cupressaceae; genus Thuja; species Thuja plicata. The sequence continues at coordinate 990,024 of MU227386.1, read as the reverse complement.
AGTTCTATCATGGTGAATAAGGGCTGCAGTAATAGCATCGTTATTGACTTTCAACTGACCCTTCATGGCATGCTTCTCATCATTGTCATTTTGGGATGCATTATCTAATGGGTCATCCAAATTAGCATTATGCATACGCAATGCGCTGCTATAGAAATCACATGATTCCTCATATTCTGTAGCCTGTATATTTGCTACCTCTTCTTTAGCCTCTCCTTCATGCATGGGTTCAATATTTGTTTTGCAACCTCCTGCTTCAATGTCAAACTCATAAGGCTTTTCTTCAATAACTGACTTAGTTTTTTGTTCACTTATAGGTTGATTAATGATAGCTGGAAACTCTTCATATAAATTTATGCACCTATCTTGTGCAAGTAGATTCCGAGCCAAATCCTGACACTGCTTCCTTTCCATTAAAGTCTTGTGTTGAAGCTTTGCATGAAAGTCCATGAAATTAGAGAAGGTTAAATCTCTCTGAACCCGTGGAGGAAGTGTGTTATACTCCTCATACATGCGGAGTATTTCTGTCCTTTCATTAGGCTGTGAAATCTGGGTTAACTGTTGTTGTACCTTAGCAAGATCCTTCTAGATCTTTTCCAAACCATGCATCTTTGTTCTATGTAATGGTTCTAACTGGCTGTTTATAAAAGGGAATGCAAAATTTCTGAATTCTGAAACCTTCAAATACAGAGACAACCAAAGTTTTGCACAACTAGATTTTCTGGATTGGTTCCTTCGTCAACCTTGTATCTTGGAGTTTTTGCCTGTGAATGACTGGAATATAGAGATTAGTGATGATACTGTAGTATTAATTTTAACATCAAGATGCCATGAGCCAATCTCATCAGACAATTTCTTTGCTATTTCTCTAGTGGTTTCTGAACTGTTCTCTGAACCAATGTAAACTGTGTAGAATATACGTTTTGCAAATTCTTTGCTATCAGTAGGGATATCTCCATTTTTATATTGACCTATACGTATCGCTTCTGACTTGACTTGTTGATCTCCATCAGCAATACCTTTTGTTACAAGTTGGCACATGCATCCAACAATAGCTGCTACAGCTGAACTGTCTGCTCCACCAGAAAGTGGCAATAAATAGCCAGATGCTCCACTTCTCTGTAGGTAATCTCAAAGCCAACAAGCTGGACCAAGAGCTATTTCCTCTTCTGGAGAATGATATCTAATCTTGATTGGCAATGATGGGAAAACTCTAAGATTCTCCTTTGATTCACACAGTTTGAGATCGACTTGAATTGAGGGAAGAGAAGGCTTATAGCTAGCTTGTTCACGTAAGCTACTAATTGCTCCCCTATAGCCCAAAACAGAATCCAAATCTACTATTGCTGTTAAAACTTCAATGTCGTTGAGAGAAAACTGTGATCCTTGAGCAACAATATCACCATTGACAGAAATACATGAACATCCATCTTTTATTTGCAGTGATAAGCTTTATCAGCAGCTACAAAGAAACCAATGCAGGAACACCTTGATATATTTGATGGCAAATCGCTACCATTGATGGAACATTCACTCTTCGCATAGTGCATATAAATGGAAACGATGACAACACATTCCAATCTGAGTTCACAAGTATCAGGCACAAGCTGGCTTCAGATTTCTTCCCCACGCCTTGGTCACCAAATAACTCAGGTTTCTTCTCTTACTCTTCACTATCTCCTTTCACAATGGCATTATGTGCTGCTGCTTTCAGAATGCATACAGAGTGATTTAAGGTGAGTCAATTGAGTTTTATGCACTTGGCATTGCTATTGACGGGTTGCATAGACCAAGACACCAATTGCTACTGTCGTTTCTGGTTTGGACGGCACCAGACAATACCTTCCACGACACCGAGCATTACCTTCCAGAGCCAAATTGCGGCAATAGGAGGCCATGGTTATTAAAATATTGCTGTGCGGATAAACAAATTAAATATTTCTGATGTTGATTATAGCCTCTTTTCAAATATTTAATTTATGACTTCACTACCGATAATGTGACTTCCAGCTTGATTTATAAACAAATATATAGCCCGCAAAAAAAAACAATCTCCAACAATGATGCCCGATGAATATATGTATGCGCAGCCAAATACTCTTCACCGCAAATACATTGGACTTCTAAAGGTTACGGAGTAAATATTTATTCAAGCCCAAAATTGCATCACAAATATAAGAGCCCTATTAAATTTATTTCCTTCCAATTTTAGGTGTCGGTAAAATATTAACTTGAATCCATCATATTCATCCACGGCAAGTTATGAACTGGACCCACCAATAATTCTGCTGGGCGTTTTTGCTATACGGTAACTATACACCCAAGCCACCCAGATTGTTACGCACAAACACTAAATCTCCAAAGCTTTCAAAATACAATAAATCGGGCCCACCAGAAATAAAAAAACTTATGAATTGAATGTAAAATAAACCTTTTCCAAATATATTCCAGAATATTGCCGTACGGAATTTCAAGTCCGATATAAAAGCACTGATTATTAGACACGGCAACCTTCAAATACAATTACCCTTTTTCGATTAAAATTCACCCCTTAATATTCTTTGCCTGTAGATATATGATGACTGTAAATTTGTTCTTCGATCACCAGGCAACATTTAAAGTCATAAGTAAATTTAGTTATTTCTGCAAATTTTTAACCCTTCAGGCTGGCAAGATACACGGCTCTGATACCACTGTAATGACCCGAACTAGGTCTTTCCCAAAAATTCCTCAAATGTAACCCAACAGATTTAAACATATGTTTGCATGCACAAGATATTTATTTAAATGAAATAAACAGCAGAAATAACCAGCAAATTATTTTTGCAATAACTCCTCAGAAAATGGTATCGTATTATACAACCAACAATACAATAACCATGAACGACAAACTTCCCAATCTGAAATATAGAAATAATAGTAAGATCGGGTGATGAAAAACCTGTGAATACACTGGCGAACTCTGCCATGAATCCGCACCGTTGATGAACTGGGTCTATGTCCAATCCACCTCTAAGCCAAAGGGTTTCCGTCCTCACGGCTGTATTCGAAAGCTGAAGCTTCCTGATATCTCCAAGAGATAAAAATATAATATCAAAACTAAGCATGCCTCAAATGAGCCTTCAATCCTTCTTTTAAAGCAATGGCTACGAGTCTTCAGTTTCCCCTCTCTGTCTTTTTATATTCTCACTTAAAGTCACTTTTTAAATAAATATAACCGTTGGTTATAAAGTGACATAATAAAATAAAGTGAGGAATCTTCTGGCATTAAAACGGAGGACCAAACGAACTCGGATGGAGACGTGTGATAGCTTGCCAGAAAGCTCTCGGCGAGACGCTCCGAGTCCACTACTGAAATGCCAGGAACATTGAGTTTTGTCGACTTACTATAAATAGTAAGTACACTGTAAACCTTGTGGGAATTGATCCGATTGGCCTGAAACTGAAAACACCTAGGCCAAACATCCCTCTGATCCTCTGCCAAACCTCATTTAGCCCACCAGACCATGATGAAAAGGCTAACTATAAGGCACAAAATAATGTGCCCAAAAAGGGGACATCACAAAACAATAGAAATAGCAGACACGAATTTGTTGTGCCTAGAAACAAAATGAATATGGGTGGAAGAAATATAAATATATCTCATCACTCCAAAATTCAAGATATAAACTTACCTATCCTCCACATGTAAGAGTCACAAGAGTTGGTTTGCACCCTAATTCTCCTACATCCTTATAGAGAATTGATGATGGGGAAGATCCTACATTCTATGATGCTGATGCAACCATGCAATCAAAAAATGAACGTAGACTTAGAGAAGTTGATGAGAGGATAGATTTGATTCACCTTTGACAAAAAATAAGTAAAAAATTCAAGCTTAGATTGAGTTACAACAAGCAAAATGTGTGTCCCCAAATTTTTAGTAAAGCGACTTAATTAAATTAATTAATCAAGTGGTTCCAAAATTTAAATAATATTATAAAGGACCTTTAATTAATTAATAAAAGGGGGGCCCAAGTAATAAAATAATAAATAAAATATGTCGGCCTAATGTGTAACCCTTCGGGAAACTTTCTGGAGCTCTTTATAAGGTCGTGGTTGGCATTGTAGGAGGTAGTCATGTGTTTTATGTTTCTTGTGTATCTGCAATTGCAGTTGGGATTGGATATTTGATTATATACAGTTTTGGAGGTAGAAGACCCTCCCTAGTCTGTAATCGCAGTTTTGATGGTTAGCAACCACCCTAGTCTGTCGTTGGAGATATTATTTCTGATATTTCACCGCACGGAGGTGACGGGAGAACCACATGGAGGTGATGGGAGATCCACGCAGAGGTGACGGGTGAGCTGCACGGAGATGACGAGAGATCCGCATGGAGGTGACGAGTGAGCTGCACGGAGGTGACAGGTGAGCCAGACGGAGGTGGCGAGAGAACCGCACGAAGGTGACGGGTGACTTGGTATAGGTGCAATACATCACCGCACGTGTGGGGTTGTTAGTGAAGGAGTCCCGTTTGGGTGTTGTACGCGTTTCGATACATCTCAATGGTATCGGAGCTAGTGATCCTGCCAGCCTGTAGGGAGAATCATGGCGTTGAGTGATGGAATGGAAGATGCATATGTGGATATGATAGTCTTGCTAAGGGAGCCAAGAAGAAGTCAGCAGCTGCTCTGCCATACCCTAGCAAGAGGACAAAAGTAGATTGGTGAGACTCTCAAGTGCTTGGCAGATGGAAGAACGAAGGGCGACATGTCACGCACACAACATACCAATACAAGATTGACAATGCTAACTTTCCGTCCAAGGAGCCAACAACAACCCTCTTTGGCTGAGTCCCTGAAGCAATTCAAGCAGGATTGGATTGAGGGTGGATGGCAGACAAATATATCTCTCAAGGACTACATGGAACTGCGAATGAAGTATCCATCCTCCGAGGGCAATAGATTCTACAACAATAATTTGAAGCGGGAGATTGACAATGGGCTGAAGCGGGATATTGACAATGGGCTACATGACACTTTAAATCCTAAAGAGGATAAAGACATGCTCACAGATCCACTTCAGCAGGAGGATATGGACAAGCAAGAATCAACGACTGTCCCTTCAAATGGAGAACACCTAAACTTTCAAGACAGCCGCAAAGGTGAAGAAGATGCTTGCACAAATTTCGTCGAGCCAACACTCGTTGATCAACTTGATGGAAATGCAGGCTCTATTAGTGATCCTTCGAATGAGCAGGCTCTACCAGTGGTTGATCAACCTCCTAAACATGCATACTCTACTGATGATCCCTTCCAGGAGCAATCTGTACAGTCGGTTGAATATGGAGCTTACCCCTTAGTTGAGCATGAGGCCTGCATGATTGCCATCTCTTCATGTGAGTGGCCTCCTCATAGGAAGAACAAGTTGTACCTGAGCCATGAGATTCCAGACCATCATCTTTTGGAAGAGATTGATTGGCATGATAGCATGAAGGCTTGAGACCTGAGCATCGATGTGCTTGATGATTGGCTTCAGTGGGATCCTGATGGCTCCGAGCATGGCAACGTTTATATTAGAGTGGAGTAGCGGAAGCTTGATGGAGAGTTACTCTTCTCGCCTACATCTAGGTGCGTGCACGTGGTCATGTTGCGACATGGAGATTTCAGTGGATATGGCTATCGGTGTCTGCACTTGGTTTGGGATCCTGGAGCATCGCAATTGGCAAACCCTTTGATGACAGATTGCTTGAGGGAAAGCAATCTTTGGGCGGCAAGGATTTGTGATGTCCCCAAATTTTCAATAAAGCAACTTAATTAAATTAATTAATTAAGTGCTCCCAAAATTTAAATAATATTATAAAGGACTTTTAATTAATTAATAAAAGGGGGGCCTTGTTGAAGTTCTAATAGCTGCAATAGAGATTATTCACTCATTTGATGATGTCGTATCTATTTAGTTCCTTCTCCTTATTATCGTGAGTTATATTGGCATCGTGATTACACTTGTTGGTGTCTTCCAGCTGCCTGTTCATCTATTACGGATGGAACATGTGATGACATGGCTCAACCTCACGATGACTTGGCATTTTCATATATTGGTTTGTCGGTTCATGTGCTGCTTCGTCGGTTCAAGTTTGACTCTACCATTCCGTGTTGAATGCGTTCGTGTGGCACTCCCATCGGTTTTGGCATTCACGTGGACAGCGATTATTTTGGCCATGTATTGTATCTTGTATATGCTGTGCGTTGACTTATGGTTCTCACATGGAAAAGTAACTGACGTCGATTTATTTGGTGTAACGACAATGTCTTCCAACATTCAACGGGAATAAGGCTATTCTATTCGGTTCGGTTTAAAAGAGCTGTGTGTGGGTTGAGTTTCATGTTGTTCATTCTCAGAGCTATTGGTGATCTTTGTGTATGAATTCTGATATTCCTGTCTGAAGCAAAAAGTTAATCTTTTGTAATAAGTGTGAAGTATGTTTCATAATTAATGTGTATGATCAATGTATGATCATCATGCCGTGACAGTCTTTCATATTAAGTATCTGTGAGATGTATAAGGAACTGTATGTATTGTAACTGATAACAAGAGTTGCTCGGATTGTTATAAGGCATTCTATGTGTGATTGCTAAGTGGGAACAATCGTAGAGTGGATTCAATTCTCCAGTCAAGCTTGTGAGCTTTGTATTCAAACTTGGTGATTATTTAATAAAGGCATCAGCTTTTGGGTGTGGCTAGGTTTTTCCCTCGAGTAGGAGGGTTTTCCCAGGGTAAATAACTGAGTCATTTGATCTTACGCTTTTTTAAGTTTCAGTTTTTTGCATCTTCTTGTTTTCTGGTTCAAAACATCAACATGGTAACAGAGGGGGTCTAAGGAAACGATCTGAACCAGAATAGGACATTTGGATTCTAGAAGGATCATGATATCTAATGGATACACTGTTCGATGATTCCTTGTGGGTGTTTCAATCTCAGCTATTGAGGCTCCTCATGAAATCTTCTATGCCGGGGTTCGAATTTGTGCTCTCTGCCTGCACTATAACTGTGTGATGGTGAAAGATCTATTGGTGTATTGAGAGGAAGATTAAACTATGAAGAGATACATATTTTATGATTGTATCTTTGATATTGAGTTCATGAATTTTATATATTTAATTCATGCAATAACATTGAGAGTAGTGAATCATGTATGCTTCTAGCATTAGTCTGTTTGATTCTATTACTAATCTCTCTAAAATGCTTCCAGGATGAATCGAGGAGCAGAGGATGATAAGAGATTGCAGCTTGAGCTGAGTTGGTGGCTCTTGAAGAAGTACCTATTCAGATTATCTTGTGATCAGTTTATTCTAAGAGGAGGATATGAGATTCAGAAGAAGCTTGTGTGGCAGAGGAAGAGTGCCAAGACCTTTTGCAGAGGATCAACAAGCTCATGTAGCAGTGTGACTGCTAAAGCTCATTGTTGGATAATATTGAAGTCAATTTCTTGGTATTGTGATTAGCAAGCTTGAGTATGCTGTCCCTGTTGAGAGGGAGTCTTGGCTGAGAGGTAGTCTCAGTATTTAGATCCATTCTGTTATGATAATCAATGCAGTATGCTGTCTCGACTGAGAGGGAGTCTCCATTCAGAGGGAGTTTGTCTATTCATCACAAGCAACCTTGGACGAGGAGGTCAGAAGGTTGATATCAGATTTAGACGGAGTTTGATTTGAGAAGCCAGGAGGTTGATATTTGTCTCAGAGAGAGCCTTATCATCATGAAGACTTGTTAATGAGTTCTTCTCCGTGAGGGAGAAGTTCGAGGTGCGATCCCTTGTTAATGAGTTCTTTTCTGCGAGATAAGTTCGAGGTGCAATCCCTTGATAATGAGTTCTTCTCTGCGAGAGAAGTTTGAGGTGCAATCCCTTGATAATGAGTTCTTCTCTATGAGAGAAGTTCAAGGTGCAATCCCTTGTACCACCCTCTGCGAGTAGGCAAGGTGGTAATGCATTCTTCTCTAGGAGAAGTTCGAGGTGAAAGCCCTTGTTCCACCCTCTTGGAGTAGCTATGGTGGATCCACCCTCTGGGAGTAGCCATGGTGGATGTCATGTGAGAGAATCCATGACTTAGTTTTTTTGTTCTTTCATCCTGTGGGAGTAGCCATGGTGATTGTAATGCTGAGATGACAATATTATATTGAGAAGATTTGTGATGAGATTTTTGTTATTGATACTTTTTGGTTGCAACTCCATTGTGCTTGTCAGGTTGAGACACACTGTCATATTCAGAATAATCTCTCTTGCTAAGAGGGAGTGTTGAAGTTCTAATAGCTGTGGTAGAGATTATTCACTCATTTGATGGCGTTGTATCTATCTGGTTCCTTCTCCTTCCTTATTATTGTGAGTTATATTGGCATTGTGATTACACTTGTTGACGTCTTACAACTGCCTTTCGTTATTGTATATTACCTATCCTGTTCATCTGTTACGGATGGAACATGTGATGACATGGCTCAACCTCACGACGACTTGGCATTTTCATATATTGCTTTGTCGATTCATGTGCTGCTTCATCGGTTCAAGTTTGACTCTACCATTCCGTGTTGAATGCATTCGTGTGACATTCCCATCGGTTTGGCATTCACGTGGACACCGATTATTTTGGCCGTGTGTTGTATCTTGTATATGCCGTGCGTTGATTTATGGTTCTCACATGGATATGTAACTGCCGCCAATTTATTTGGTGTAACGACAATGTCTTCCGGTATTCAACGGGAAGAAGGCTATTCTATTCGGTTCGGTTTAAAAGAGTTGTGTGTGGGTTGAGTATCGTATTGTTCATTCTCAGAGCTATTGGTGATCTCTGTGTATGAATTCTGATATTCCTATTTGAAGCAAAAGTTAATCTTGTGTAATAAGTGTGAAGTATGTTTCATAATTAATGTGTACGATCAATGTATGATCATCGTGCTGTGATAATCTTTCATATTAAGTATCTGTGAGATGTATAAGGAACTGTATGTATTGTAATTGATAACAAGAGTTGCTCAGATTGTTATAAGACATTCTATGTGTGATTGCTAAGTGGGAACAATCTTAGAGTGGATTCAATTCTCCAGTCAAGCTTGTGAGCTTTGTATTCAAACTTGGTGATTATTTAATAAAGGTATCATCTTCTGGGTGTGGCTGGGTTTTTCCCTCGACGAGGGTTTTCCCAGGGTAAATAACTGATTCATCTGATCTATGCTTTTCTAAGTTTCAGTTTATTGCATCTTCTTGTATTCTGGTTCAAAACATTAGCAGGCCCAAGTAATAAAATAATAAATAAAGTATGTTGGCCTAATGTGTAGCCCTTCGGGAAACTTCCTAGAGCTCTTTATAAGACCGTTCTTGGCATTGTAGTAGGTAGTCGTGTGTTTTATGTTTGTTGTGAATCTGCAATTCCATTTGGGATTGGATATTTGATTATATATAGTTTTGGAGGTGGAAGACCCTCCCTAGTCTGTAATTGCAGTTTTAGTGGTTAGCAACCACCCTAGTCTGTCGTTGGAGATATTATTTGTGATACTTCACCGCACGGAAGTGACGGGAGAACCACACGAAGGTGATGGGTGAGCCGCACGGAGGTGACGGGAGACCTGCACGGAGGTGACAGATGAACAACACGGAGGTGACAGATGAACAACACGGAGGTGACAGGTGACTTGGTACATGTGCAATACATCACTGCACATGTGGGGTTGTTGGTGAAGGAGTTCCGTCTGGGAGTCGTATGCGTTTCGATACATCACACAAAACTCACCCACAATGCTCAACAACTAAATCATAATCAGCTTGCCTATAATGCACAACAGTTAAATCAGAATTATGCTTAGAATTAGCAGTTACCAAATAAACAACATAACCAATAGTTAAATAATCAAGCAAATGTGAGACCTCAGTTTAGAAGGCATGGTTAAAGATTATTTCTAGTTAGACAACCTTTGGGAGCCAAAAAATGCAAACAAGTGAATTTCGTATCCCAAATTTTCTAAATTCAATTCCACATGAGATCAGGGGAAAGATACCAAGGTTCCAAGGTAACGATGTAGTCATAAGAGAGGAACATCTGAGATTGTCCTTCACCAATGTTAGATGAATTTGAGATTGAGCATGAAGATGTGATGATGAAGTTGTTAGCACAATCCCTAGAGGAAAGTGCAAAAGAATGGTATAGAAGCTTTCTAGGCAGCAACTTTGACATGTGGGATGAGTTTACGAGAGTATTTAGATTGTAGTATTGGGAGAGAATTAAAGCAAATTTTCTATACATGAACTCACAACCATGAAGAAAGGAGTAAATGAAATAGTGGTTGTCTTCAATAGAAAGTTCATCATGACAATGAGGAAGGTAACACCTAATCTCTGGTCAAGTGAGTCTATGTACCTACTCTATTGTGGCATCTTTGATGCCAAGATTGGATATCATCTTCAGGACGAGAAGCTACAAACACCGAGGGAAGCCTATACCATAGTCGTAAACATTGAAAACAATATGAAGGCATTTGCAAGCGCATCGATAGGACAGATGTCAAGATCTCACAATTTGATAGAGGGGTTTATAGTAAACCTCTCATTGGTGAAACAAAGTTGATAGGCTAATGAATGCAGTAAAAGTCTTATCATACAAAATAGCCATAAATGAAAAGGGTCTGCCACCTCATAATGCTGCAACACATTGCAATTAAGGTCAAAGGCTGCATAATTGGGCCTTACAATACTGATTGGTCTAAGGGATCATCATAGCATGATAGGCAGATGGTTCCAAAATAGGGGAATTTCAACAATAAAACAAGGAAACACCAGACCCCGTGCGAAGGGATAATGTTCATTTCCAAGAAATGCCATTTTGGTGTGAGAAATATTGTGTTTTGCATGATCTAGTAAATTGTACAATTGCCTTGTTAGCTAGCAAAGAACATGAATTTACAAATGATGAAGGCACTATTGAGTATTATGAAAGTGATGATCAACTTGATGCACGTGGATATGGATCTGCGGAACATGAATTTGAAAATTCTGAATATGGTTTAATTGATCAAGTCCTCTAGTAGGATCACGGTGCCAATTCAAACTGTTCCTAATTACTTGCTCATGATTTTGAGCGCTTAAGGGATCTCATGCAGCAAAATCATAAAAGATCTAGACCGTCAAATGAGGACATAAAATCCCTTCTGGAAGCAGCGATAATGCATGTCCAAAGTGGATATCAGCTAAGAAGTAGGCACATCCCTGCATGAGGTAATGTGAAGGTTGCTTGCTATGCCAAAGAGAAATGACTCAAACATTGACAAGAAAATCATGGTAGAGAAAGATAACACAATATAGTAGTAGGTAATCAGGAAGGGACAAGTGCCCAAGGCTCATGAATGTGCCAAACTTTCAACTTTCGAGGGCCTCAAATGTTTAAAAAGGGGCAAGCTCAAACGACAAAGCACATTAGGTTTAGTTCCAACCACTAGAAGGACAAGGCGAAGACAAAAAGAGAAGAAGAAAGATTTAAGAGGTAAGGGTGTCATTTCCTATGGTTAAGTCATGCCCTTCATTCCTAATACAAATGACCTAACCATTCTACATAATGCACCTCTTTCTAACTAGAACCTTGTTGACATTGCTTAGGTCATGAGTCAAATTAGAGTTTCAATGCCAATAGGAGAACTCCTTAGAATCCTTGAATATAAAGGAAGAGTTCTGTCCTACATCATTGCTGTAAAAGAAATTGAGTAGCTTGATCCTATTTTCAAGAAGCTAACAAATAATAAAGATGCAAAGAAAATCATTGAGGTATATCTAGGGACTTTCATGGGCAGTAGTCAAATCAATGTTGGCCCATTCTATTCCATATTGTTGATTGATGGTTGGTCAGTTCACAATTGCATGTTGGACTCCATAGCTTCAAGCAATTTCATGCCCCTTTAATTCATGAACGATCTAAGTCTGCAGGTGTCCAAGTCTTATGGCAAATGTTTTGCCATGGATTCAAATTTTTTTTTTTGTGGGAATTGTAAATAACTTAGAAGTGTAGTTTGTTGTATATCTAAATAAGTTTTTCCCAATGGACATAATCATTGTTGATTGTCCTGCCAAATGGGGTATGTTTCTATCTAGAAAATGGGCAGCCCCGATGGGGATTCGTTATATGCTACTATTCTGATGCAGGGAGAAGAAGTAAAGCTACACCCAGAAGATACTAATGCATATCATTGAGGATAGATACAAACCCACCAATGAAGTTCTATATGTAGATGCTAGTCCTGACCACTTCATTGAATTTTGCGATCAATAGAATTGGGGAGTCGCTAGGTCTCCTCTTCCTTATGCCCTTGCAAATGATATGAATGATTTGTGGAACATGTTCTTTGATGGCACATGCTCAAGGGATGGCTCAAGTGTAGGGTTGTCCTAGTTTCACCTAATGGTGAACATTTCAAGTATGTTTTCAAATTGACCTTACAATGTACTAACCATAGTTTGATGACTCGGATGTGACTTGACTCAACAACCCATAATTTTGATGCGGACTTGAGACTCGAGACGAACTCGGCAAAGAATTCGGCAAAAAAACAAACTTGATAATTACAAAAAAAAGAAATTAATGCATTTAGAGAATATAGAAGTCTAATTTGAATATTAATTTTTCATAATTCGAACATAACACATCTCATATGATCCTCAAACTCTCAAAATTTGAAATTTCACAATTTCAAATTTATAATAGCATTATAAATTTATAATTGTGTACATTTGATGGTATGTCAAAATGAAAAAAAACAACCAAATACAACCTACATCTTCCCCTTTCCCTTTCTAGTGTAACTTAATTTTTCAGGCCTTGAACTAGAAGGTAAGTAGCATCAAGATGACGACAAATTGTTTCTTCAAAAGTGTTCATTTTCCTCCATTCTATCCAATTTTGTTGCTTCTGCTTCTCCTATCTCCAATTCTGCAAAATCTTCATCAGTAAGGAGGACATCATCGTGTTCATTGATAGTCCATTCACCATAAGGATCAATCTCATGCAAGTCAATGGAATCATGTGACATGCCCTCCACCTTTCTAGTTTGAAAGCGAAGGTTGTACCTAATGAAGACAGGATTATTGAAGTGCTCTCAAGTCAACTTGTTTCTCTTCTTTTTGTGAATGCTCTCAAATAGGCCTCAATTGTGTTCACAACCAGAAGCACTAGATGGCTAGCCTTTGAAGATTTGGCATGCCAACACCATAATTCTCCCACCATACATTGACAAAAAAACATTTAAAAATATAATAATTAAGTAAAAAATATAAGAATTGAGTTTCTAATTTCTACTTGTAGTATTGAACTAAAAATTAAAAGATTTTTTAACCTGATTGTTTCTCTCTCCTTTGAATTGCTTTAGTTGAAGAAAAGAGTCTCCCCTCTACACACCTGTAGACCTTAAATACATAGATGAAATCTAGCAACTTAATTATTATATATGTAAACTGGATGTTTCTAGAGAGTAGACGTGGTCAAATTCGTAAATAAGATATAGTAAATCTAACCATTAACTCATTAAGAACTTTGTCTCTTATCCCAACATTTGGCACCATCTTGTCATGCATGAAAAAAAACCTGCCATGACCTTCACATCAGCCTTAAATGTATTAGAGAAGTAGAACTTTGGGGTTTAGGTAGTAGGCCAAGCCATTTGGTTTGTGGAACTGGTTTTTCCATCTACGATCAATGATGTGCCAACTGATTTCATACTTTTTTTTTGTTTTCACAATAGCAATGTAAAATGGCCCAATCGGCCTCAACAATGGCCTCATAAAAGAAACCCATAAGCATGCCATCTCCATCCACCATATGAAGAACCCTAACCAAAGGTTCTATCACCTTAATATTTGAAAACAAATTTGAAATTATTACAAAAGTAACCCCTAGAAAAAAACAAATAGATTATTTTGTATAAAGTTGATGTTTGTATTTGTTGCTTAACTTAATTAACTCTCCATTTTTGATGAATACGTCGTAAAAAGATTGTTCTTGCAGTCTACTCCCCTTCATTTTTTTCGGAAAATGGACACTCCAACCAAGCATTAGACACAAACATTTGCTTGAGATGGGGAATTATGACAAGAATGCTTTGCAAAGTGAAGAAGTGGATAGCAAATCGTGTTGCTCCTAGTTGTACAAGCTCATTGCCATTTATGTGTTTTCTCATAAAAAAAGGACCCAAGTATTGCAATGTCCCCAAATTATAAGTACCCAATTTTGCCTATTTTTTATTGAAACAAAGTAGGGTTATGTTGTGAGGTTTTCACACCATCGCCCCATTGCAAATGGGGACCCCTCTTTTCGTTTGACAGTGGGGTAGTTGTCCCAAGTAGTTTTAGTTTAGTGGCAATTTTCAAGTCTCCAAGTCTAAGAGATGAGTTTGAGCAACTTTGGCTCGCTAAGGAGTCAAGTCAGTCAAGGATATGAGTGAGAGTTGGGCCAAGCTAGTCAAGGATGTGGAATTGAAGTCAAGAGATTTGTGATGAAATGAATTGGCCAAAAAGTAAAAAGATGAAGTGAAGATGCAAAGCAAGAAGAGATGAAGTTTTAACTTGAAAAAAAACTCTGATGGAAGCGTGCTAATTACTAAAATCTGGCCGAGTTTGAAATTTTTTAGGATCTTCTAAAATCTAGAATCTCCATTATGACTCCTAGAGATCTGAAACCACTCTCAAAGATCCTAACGATATATACATAAAATATAACTTAGAGTATAGACTTATACTTAAATGTTATATTTTATGTTTCGCCCTGCCGATTGACCCTCTCATTTTCAACTTTGTTCAAGCTTGGACAAGGAGGTGGCGGATTTTGCCCCCCTCTTGTCCACTCTTGGACGAAGACCCCAATATTTCCGTCCTCATATTAACATAAAATCTTCATTCCATGGGCATGATGGCGTCAAAAAATGAATTTGAATGAAAGGTTGAAATGAAGTTACAAGCAAAATCTTCAAGTCCAAACTTCGGTACTATGGAGTGGACATGGAAGTGGCGGATTCTGCCACTCTCATGGCCAAAGTTGGACATGGAGGTGGTGGATTCTGCCCCTCTCATGTCCACACTTGTGGCCGACAACCCCTATATTTCTACCCTTAAGACTTGGTAGATTTTGACTCATTTGGAATTGCAACATGAAATAATAACAGTTTCAAGGTAAAAGTTAGGATTATCCACCTTAAGTGAAGCCTGACTTGAGTATGAAAATGTGAAAATCAGATCTTTGGTGAAAAATCTGTAATCATGACTTTCAAACTAAGATAAAATTGTTGATCAAGTTGAAGTTTAAAGTGAAATGGTTGAATTTAGAAAGAATTTGGAGTGAAGATTGCAATTTGAAAGTGAATGAAAATACCAACCCATGTGCAAGGCAAGTAAGGTGTGGACTTGGAGTGGTTGGATTCCGATTACCCCATGTCCAAGCTTGGACATGGAGGGGTCAGATTCTGAGCCTCTCATGTCCACAAGTGGACACCATACCTGAAATTTACGCCACCTAATTGGGGAAAAATCTTCATTGCTTGGGCTTTGGAGGATTGAAAAAAAGTAAAATCAAGGGTAAAAGCTAGTTTCTCTCTCCAAGTTTGATCAAATTTGAGGGCTACGAATTACAAATCTGGGCATGAAATCAGGATTTAGAGAGGCAAAACATATCAGAATCAGGCCTTGATTGCAAAAACATTGGAGTCCATCAAGTTTAAGGGCAAGAGATTAGAACTTTGCGAAAAAAACCAAGTATAAAAGGACTAACTCTTCACAGACCTGAAGGTGTAAACTCAAAATTCTCTTGGCAGACAACAAGGTGTGGAGTCTTAATAGGTGATCTTAGCCTTTGGTGAAGATTATGAACATATTTTGATAGACTTTGCATCTGGAAAGTCCTTTCCAAATCATTATTTCATCTTTGGATTGCATTCTAAGTTGAGGGATTTAAGGTTTTCATAGTTGAAATTTATGTAGTTTGGTTTCAAGTTCATTGACTTCACTCTTTTATTTTACTTCTTATCTTTGAAATCATAGTTATAGGACTCTGTGAGTCTAGAGGCGAGTACACAAAAAAGGGTCAAATTGTCACTGGATTCGGACTCGGTCGAGTCAGACCGAGTCTGGGTTGACTCGCCGAGTCCCGAGCTCTGGACTCGACTGCAACAGTCAGCCGCATAAAGTTTTTTTTTTTAATACATTTTCTTTGACTTTTTTTATGTTTATTGGTTTCTCTCAAACTTATAAGGAGCATTCATTCATTTGCAAACACAAGGAAGAGTGAAAAAAAGGATGAGAGAAGAATATTGGGTTTTAGAGAATAGACCAGCATATCATTTGGCTCTCAGATATTGATTGTTGATTGTTTGTGCAAGTTTGTAGCTTGCATTCACACATTGAGAGGAGTTGAAGGAAGCATTTGGAGGAGGCCTCTACAAATTTGAAGTGCATTTCTTCATTTTTGGAGCAAATTTGAAGAGGTGAGTTACATTTTTTGTGTTGTTTTCTAAATTTTTTACATTCATATTTCCATTTGTTTTAGTTTTGTTTCATTTTACGTTGATAGAAAAGTAAGAAACCCTAGTTTTGTTTTTTCTTTATTTTATTTATTTCAATTTAATTAGAATGTGTAGAATTTGTAGATGCTTATTTTTTTTCATTTATGATATATTGCAGCAGCAACATAATGTTTGAGCTTGGGAATAGTGCATCTAAGCCTAAGTGTAACCCAAATGCAGACCTTGTTAGATGCCAAAGGGATAAGGCTTGGAAACATGCCATCCCCGGATCAAAAAAAGAAGTTATTTGTTGGCATTGCAATGTTAAATGTGGTGGGGGAGGTATTAACTGATTGAAATATCACCTTGCACATATATCAGGGCATGATGCCAAAGCATGCAAAGAAACACCCCAGGCTGTTATATGTGAAATGCAAGCTCATTTAGAGGAATTTGAAGAGAAAAAAGAATTAAAGTAGAAGCATTTGGAAGAAATTGCAAACTTTGGTGGAGAGGCCTCTTTAAATCTTCGTCCTCCATTACCTACATCTACAAGTAGTGGTACTGTGAGGTAAGCATTGGGCCTCAGATTCGTAAGAAGAAATCCACATTAGATTCCCTTATTGTTCCACACACGACTCCGGATGCCCAACCATCTCTTGAGAGTATGGGTTGGAATAAGGAGAAGCATGAGGCTGCAAAAATGACACTTGGAGATTTTTGGTTCTACAACAACCTTCCATTTTTTGCAGCAAGGTACTCAGTATTTTAATTTCTATGTCTTGATTTTCTTGCTTTCAAGAATCAAGAGTATGCCACATTGATTAATTTAATTTTTAAAGTTGAAACTTGAAAGTAAAACTTGAAAGTAAAACTTAATAGTATACTTATTCTGTTTATTTAATTTGTTATAGGTCTCCTTATTGGCAAATTGCGGTAGGTGCTATTACTGTTTGTGGTGCGGGGTTCAAAGCCCCTAATGATAATAAGCTAAAAGGTCCTATTTTGATTCGAAAGGTGGCTGATGTCAAAGTCACAATTGCCGAGCAGTGTGAGATATGGAGGAGTAAGGGTTGCACCATCATGACTGATGGTTGGATCGACAGAAGAGAACACTGCTGAATTTTCTTGTCTCCTCATCAGGTAATTGTAGAACTTGTACTTACTACTTTGTAAACTATATTCAAGAATCAATATTGATTTAGTGATTAAGTTTTTAAATTTTAATTGTACTAAATTGGTTTTTTTTCCTCAGGTGCCACAGTGTTTTTGAAATCAATTGGTGCTTCAGGAAAAACAAAAAAATGCCAAGTATTTTGTAAGGTCTTGGAGGAAGTGTTGAAGGAGGTGGGTGAGGAGAATGTGGTAAGATAGTCATGGATAATGCAACAAATTATGTTGTTGCAAGTAAAATTCTTATGGAGAGGCACCCCACCTTGTTTTGGACCCCTTGCGCTGCTCATTGCCTTGACCTCATGTTGGAGGATCTTGGCAAACTTCCTTGGATAAAATCATGTGTAGAGCACACAAGGAGTATTTGTAAATTCATATATAATCATACTTGGGTCCTCAACCTTATGAGGAATTTCACAAATAAGAAAGAGTTGGCTCGTCTAGGGGTCACCTGATTTGCAACAAATTTTATCACGTTGCAATCCTTGCTTTAATCCAAGGCCGGTTTGAAACACATATTTGTAAGTGAGGAGTCAACCACATCATCATCATATGTGAAGAGCAATGTAGGGATTGAGACGACTGATTTTTTATGAGAATGAATTTTGGCAACCGGCCAAGGAGATTGTGCACGTAATTTTCCTTTTTGTTCTCATTTCCATTTCATTTCATCATTTTTGTTCACACTTGTTTATGTTCATTGTTCATTTTTAAGAGTAAAACTTAAAACTTAAACCTTAATGTTTCAACTTTCACAATGAACGTAGTTCATAGAGCCTCTTATTGTTCTCCTACGAATTGTTGATGGAGAGAAGCCCACAATGGGATACATTCATGAGGGCATGGACATGGTGAAAGAGGCCATTAGATCTTTTTACATAGGGAATTTTGCTAAATATGGTCCCATATGGGAGGTCATTGATCGACGATGGCACAATTTGCTTCATAGGCCTATACATGCTGCTGCCCACTACCTTAATCCGGCGTTCCGATTTCGCCCAGATTTCAAGGCCGATGACAAGGTGTGGCATGGACTCTACGATGTTGTAGAGAGAATGTCATTTGATTCATCAGTTGGAGCAAATGTAGTCCATGAGATAGAAATGCATAGGAATTCACAAGGAGACTTCTTCTCATGAGACTTTCAAGAAAAATCAGACACTATTGATGCCAGGTAAAAAATTAAAATCTATTCAAGGCATAATTTAAAATTTAAGTCTTAAACTTTTCTATCTATGATTCTAATTCTATTACCATTTTTCCGTTGATAAAGTCAAAGTTATAGAATAGATTATAAAATTGATTTTTAATTTTTCTTGTTTTAGATGCATGGTGGGAGATGTTTGGTACTTAGGTGCCAAATCTACAGAGGATTGTAGTTCGTATCTTTTGCCAACCATGTAGTGCTTCAGGATGCGAGCGCAACTGGAGCATGTTCGAGCATATACACTCGAAAAAACACAAGAAGTTGGCAGTGAAAAGGTTGAATGATCTTGTGTTTGTTTATTACAACCTTCGTCTTTGTCACAGGCAGATCTTGGGCGCTGACACATCTCCTATCATTTTAGAGGAGGTTGATCCATAGGCAGAGTGGAACACTGAGGTTGATGATCTTGTCTTCAGTGATGAAGACTTGGAATGGGTTGATTTGGTGGATCGAGAGGCAGAGGGAGTAGCGATGACAGAGGAGGCTAGAGCGTGAGGAGACCTATTGGAGGACCCTGAGACTGAGAGTGAGGATGAGGACGTGGACAGAGATCATGGCTGCAGAGTCTTCTAGGACCTATCTTAGGCGTACACGTAGGAAGGTTGCGGGGTCGACTGGTTACTAATATAGGCTACTCGGAGCCTTAGTCTTCTAGGCCCCAACTTTTATTTTGATATATGTTTTGAACTTTTGATTCCATGGATTTCATATTCCATGAATATTGTAGACATTTGACAATGACACTGTTTATATTTCTAATGTGTTATTTAGTTTAACAGTTTAACTTATTTCCTTCAGAAATTCGCATTTATACTTGTGTGATCAATGTAAACTTGTGTATGTGTGCAAAGTAGCTTCTATTTATCTCAATTATTGTGTCTTTAATGTTAATTTATTAAACGATGTATGGAAAAAGTTTTAAATCCTTAAAAATCTTTGAATTTCTTGAGGTTTTCAATTTGCCGAGTGCTTGCCGAGTTTTTGCCGAGTCCACACGCCGAGTCAATCCTGCCTTTAGACTAATCTTTAAAGGCTTTGCAATAACTTCCTCAGTTTTCTCTTTTTAATGTCAATCCTGGAACATAGTCTTTAGAAAGGTGTAACGGATGTATACCTAAGGGATGAAGATAGTGAGTTAAGTGGGGATGAATGCAACTAACACACACAATGATTACTAACTACTTTGACTTCCTGTCCATTCTGTGATAGGTTCTGTTCCAGGAAGTGTGACACGAAATGCAGAAGATGATTGTTCCAAATTATAAAGACTGAATTAAAACCCTCTTCAATAACAAGTTCTGTATGGTGCAAATTAGAATCATAAATTAACATTGAAATAAATATGCATCAGCATGCAACACACCATAAAGCAATCTGCATTTAATTTCTGAAACACACAAGCAACATTATACAAATAACATCACATGAATAAATCACACTAACTGAAAGAAAGATCACCAGGTAGCATGAGCAGTAAAATTTCCGAATGGGCAGTTATCATTGGTATTAGAGCACAAAACCATACTTTCTAAAATATCATTAAACACAATGGTTTTGGAAGAAATTATTAATAATACTATCTTCACTCTGTTTTTCAACATCTCTACTTTGATCAATTGTCAGAATAGGCAAAGACTCACCCAAATCATTGTCGATTCACAAAGGGTCCTCTATTTACAGTAGAGGTTGTGCTAGAGGATACAATGTCAACTGCTTCGTTTGCTCCCCATTTGAGATCACCACATTGCTGGACCTGCAGTTAACGAAAGCATCAACAACTGCCAACCAAGGTCTACATAAAATTAAGGGATATCCCTCTAACTTAATGTTAGGTTGCAAAATCATAAAATCAGTAGGATATTCCCAGAAATTGACAAAAATAATAATTTCTTCAACCATACCTTCGGGTTTTACCAGGGATCTATCTGCCATTTGCAAGACCATTGGTGTTGGCCTTACGCCTTGCAAAGACAATCTTTCCTTGGTCTCATTGGTCATGATGTTAATAGTGCCCCCTAGATCCACAAGAGTGTTTGGAATAACATTACCTATATGTACCTTGATAATTGGGCTTCCTGGGTCGGCATACTTAGGGACATAGATCCTCCCTAACATTAAGTTTGCAAGTTGCCCAATGACCCGAACAGTGTTAGGATCCTATTTCTTCTTTTGCTTACGACTCCATAACTCCTTAACTGCTTTTGTATGTACTGGAACATTTTGACTAGCTTGCAAAAGAGGAATTTTGATATTAACATTACATAATTCATACATAAAATCGAAGGCTGGCTGAGATGTTTCAATTTGTTTGGGTTGTTCCCTAAATCTATCAGGAAATGGGGGCTTCAATTGTTTTTCGATAGATTCTTCTATAGGTTCTTCATGGGAGTCTTCTATTTTTGTGATAGTTGTAACTTGTAGTGATGCACCCCGGATATGGTTTTGTGCTAAGTCTGATTTTTTGGCAGTTATTCCGATCTTTTGTTTTATGCTGTGTTTTCTGATTTTTTTGGGTATTTTGGAGGGTTTTTTTTCGTTTTTTGATAAATAATGATTGCAGAGTAATAAGGAAACAAATACCGTAATGTTAACTACAGCAACTAACGCTGATAAACAGGAAACTCTCAGATTTTATTCAATTGAAATGACAACAAGAATGCCGTACCAGGTGTATGGCTTGATTCAAAGCAATGAAACAATGTGTTTTTTCAGCAACTCCTAAAATTCTTCAACACCTCAATGCTGGTACCAAAAACTCTGATTTTTCAACTGATAATATTGCAGCTGACTGCAAAGACGACCAGATCTGAAACCAATATGCTGAAATCTTTGATGTACTGCTGGGAGTGGTGCTAAAACCCTGCCTTCTAGCTACTGTGAAACCGTACAGGTTAAGAATATTGATTTTCCCTGTTCAAACGTCTGCCAATATGACCTGATCTGCAAAATATATCATCCATGTCCAAGCTGGGTCTGAAATATGATTTCCTGCAGTGGTACGGCTGATATAAGTGCCCTAGGTTTTGATAATTTCTTACTTACAAACACAAATCTGCAAATGGATATGAACAACTTCAACCCTCTGTCAATCTAAATTGGTAAATTGCTGCTAATTGCCTGATATCAATGAAATACAATGCTGTTCAAATGCAATTCAAACCCTTGGATGATCTCTCACACTTGCAGGTCTGCTTTCTTCTAAGAGTTTTCGTTCTCTGATGAATTCAATGGCTGATAAACCCTTCTTTAGAGCTCTCTCTCCAAAACTCATAATATAAGAATGCTGTAATGAATCTTCTTTTCCCATTTCCTCTTATTCTTTTTGCTTTCCCTCCAAGGTAGTTTGAATTGCCTCTAGGGTTTTCCCACCCTTTTTAATGGGCATAAAATAATATCTTATTTAATCAAGTCCCCTCCTAGGGATCGAACCTCATAAGGGATTATTATTTATCAATTTATCATGTAAATTTGGCCCCTTTATTAAGTTATAATGTAATTCATCATCTAGGGGCTTGTGTCATTATTTTAATAAATTATTATATCAAAAAGTGATTATAATAATCACTTTTATTATTAATTTATTTAGTCCACTTAGGAAATAATTAATTATTTCCAAATTATTCATAGCTCGCTCATCTGGACCCCGATCTAAGTTTTGTTTGATGCCCCCTGTCCATTGATGCCGTCTGACCACTGTGAGTTAACTGGCAATTCCTTCCTAAAATTTAGGAACCGTCGTAGAACTCTCTAGGCTGATCTCGGAGCTCTCCTAGTGTGTCCTTGCCAACTCCTAGTCCATCCCTAAAACATAGGGATTCCTCCTAAAATCTAAGAGACTGACCAAAAATAGTCAAATTGGCTCACAAAGCCTTGATATGTTTCCATAAGCCCTTGAAAGGGTCTCCTACAAAATCTGTTGGCCTACGGGAACCAATTGATAGGCCAGCCTCATCTACCAACTGATCTCCCTAAGGAGGGGACATTACAGTCCGCCCTCCTTGAGATTTTTTGTCCTCAAGCAACCTCAATCCCGGGTGCTGCAAAATGTGCTCACTCTCCCATGTAGCGTCCTCCATTGGCAAATCCTTCCACTTAGCTAGATATTCCTTGATAACTCTTCTTCACAGTCTCCTCTCATGTGTATCCACAATAGCCCTAGGGACAAAAATCAGTTTCCCTCATCAAGGGGTGGTAGCACTGTAGAAGGTATCATATTATGTCGAATCGCCTTCTTAAGGCAAGACACATGAAGACATTATGTACCTGGTAGTCAGTTGGTAATTCCAACTCGTAAGCTACCTCACCAATCCGCCTAATAACCCAATGGTCCATAGTAACGTGGCTTAAGTTTCTCGGCAGCACTCGTCCTGAGAGTGGATTGTCTGTAGGGCTGTAGCATAAGATATAACATATCACCCAGCTCAAATGAACGCTCTACTCTGAGCTAATCGACATACTGTTTCTGTTGATTTTGAGCTTTTTGGATGTTCTCCTTCAAGGCCTTCATGATATTGTAATATCCCCTGCTGGATTTTTAGCTTGAAATTTGTTTAGCTATTAAAGATTTTTGCCAAATATCTGCCCTGTAGTAATAAAAATATAACTTCCCTGAATTGATAATGTGGTCACTGGCGTTGAAGGTTTGATGTTCGATTCACCTAGTTTTCTGCAGTCTATTGTTTTACACAAACACTTGGAATTTCCCAAATACGTAAATTGCGTACAAACCAGATAATTATGAATTAAGTCTTATCAATAATCAGAACAACCAACAACTCACTAAACGTTTATTCAAACCCAGATAATGGTTATTCAATGACAATAATCGGCTCATGCAAACTATCTTCCATGAATCTTAGAATTCAACCAAGTGTTCTCAAAACATTAAACTTTCTAAGTGTAGCAAACACTTTGAAAGATGAACAGAGAATAACAAACAATGAGGCCCGAGCCTTGAAACTTCAGACTGTTATGAACAAGAACAAGAAAGAGGCACTCTGATTATTGACGTTGAAGGACAAAGTAAATATTGGGAGCCGTTTGATGATGATTGACGCCCCAGAATTTCCACAACCATTTCTCAGTAAATAGAGGCCATAGCTGCCTGCAGAGGTTGAACGACACTGATCAGGAGTAGCTCGTTAATTTTAACGCAGGATTCAACACCCAGAAACCGGTCGCATGATGCCAGGATCGAACATAACCATTATCAAGCGACTTTAACAGTCCCAACGTTAATATGGTATCAGAACCAATTGCATAAACTATACCAACTGCCTACAATAACAATGACGCCTTCATAGCCGAAAGATGCACAACCCGACACTCAATATCATTGAATACTCGCAGCACCTAAATTTACACTTGCACGTTGAACAAGAGCTTCTTCACAGTTTAAAACACCTGGAAAACATTACCAAACTCCATCACTGTATTCACGCTGATTTAAGCACGTTGGTGAGCCTTGAATGAACTCACTCAATAGAGATTGATATGGGTTTTCGTCCACATCGATTCTAGCCCAAAGGTTGTCGTCTTTAGACCTGGAAGTCACAGAATGACAAGGTAAAATTGTTCACAAAAATCTCTGCATAATCCCCCTTCCCACAGCGTTGCTTGGCCATATTCTTGTAAGGATGGTATGATGGCGCGTTACTCATCCCAACGTATGCAAGCAAGGTAGAGGTTGCCGTTACAAATGGGGCCGCTCCAAGAACTAATGAGGTCAGAGATATTCAAATAAGCCGCCAACCTTAGAATATAAATATTAAGGTAAAGTTACCAACCATATAACATGACTTATAACATAAGTGTCTTAGCACAAGGGGTCCTCTTAAGAATTTAGCTTTTACGCCAAAACTTTCAAAACCAAATAACCAAGGCTGTCAGACATCCCTACTAAATTGACTAATTAGCCTATCAGGATGGAGGAGTAGGCTAACTGTGCTCCTGGGAAGGTTACAAAAGAAAAGGGGACATTACAGATATCCTGGTTGTCCTGTAAGAGGTTCTTGGCACTTGGTACTCTATTGTCACTGAAAAGCAAATCCAGAAAGCTAGGTTCATCATATCCGTACCATGCCATAAAGGGTGACATCTGGATGGACATGTGGTAGGTCGTGTCGTAGCAGTACTCACACAGATATAACCACCCGACCCATGCCTTTTGTTGCCTTCATATGTAGTTTTGAAGGTATCCCTCCACCCATTTATTAACAACCTTTGACTGACCATCTGTCTGTGGGTGGTAGCTAGTGCTTGGAGTGAGTTCGATGCCACTGAGCCTTAACAACTCTTGCCAAAAATGACTCATGAACCTGCTGTCCTTGTCACTAACTATGCTCCTCTGCAAACCATGAAGGCTGAATACCTCCCAGAAGAACAAATCTGCCTCCTGTACAGTTGTATATGTAGTGGTGATCGGAAAAAAGTGGGCAAATTTAGTAAGACTATCTATCACCATATAGATACAATCTCTGCCTAGAGCTTTGGGAAGCCCATGATGAAGTCCATCGAGATACACACCCACTTCCTACTCAGAATGGGTAAGGGCTGTAATAAACTTGCTGGAAAAGTGTGCTCCTATTTGTTCTCCTGGCAGGTAGGGCACTCACGTACATATTTGAGGATCTCTGACTTAAGCCCTTTCTAAGTGAATCTCTCTCGTATTTGCCGAGATGTCTTAAAGTATACAGGATGTCCTACCATAGGTACATCATGAAAAGCAAGCAATATCTGTCTCTTCATGTCCGACCACGGTATCAAAAGGATCCGCCCCTTGTAAATGATGAGATCATTTACAACTGTATATCTGTCATCCTGTACCGTCCCATCGATAATACCAGTAGCCCATGTGTCCTTAGCATACTCAACATAAATCAAACCTCACCAATCATATGTCTTGTCAAATAGCTCTTGCAGAAAATCAATGCTGGTAAATATACTGCAGATCAACGCATGATTAAGGCTTCTCTTTAGATTAATCAGCAACTGATGAGAAGCATTTAGTTTGAATCCCAACACCAAGGATGTTGAACTTAGATTTGAATTTTGTAATTTTTCTTAAGAATATACAAGTGTTGATGTTAGGTTCCATTTTTACACATACTATGACTGATGTGTGATTTGAGAAGTGTGTTACTGACTTGTGTTTTACTTTTTGCAGTTGAGGATTTTCTAATCCATGATCTCTATACATTGGCAGCAATTGCAGAGCATCAGTGTAGCTCAGAAATATTGAAGCAGGTTATTTTCAAGATCATTGACACTTGTCAAATTGATATTTTGGTTTGAGCTTAAGAGAACAATAACTTCTGTTAATTTTTTAAAGACTAAATGTAAAGTGTAGAAGTGAC
Organism: Thuja plicata; assembly: GCA_018584345.1. Classification (NCBI taxonomy): domain Eukaryota; kingdom Viridiplantae; phylum Streptophyta; class Pinopsida; order Cupressales; family Cupressaceae; genus Thuja; species Thuja plicata. Next base: position 963,792 of record MU227386.1, on the reverse strand, counting down.
TTGGACTAGGGAATAGATTGATTCATTAGTGGTCCATTTTTTGGAGAAATGAATGACTCACGGTTCCAAGAGCTATTTGGTTGTTAGCCATAGAACTACCGTAATTTTCTATTCTTAAACAATGGCATGATTTGATTGATGAGACACATATCAACGGAAGCTATCTTTTTTTTTTCACCATTATGCTAACTATTAAAATGTATGGCTTTTTAGGCTATTGCAGAAATTTTATCTTTTGTTGATAAGCAGCATGCCCAATGGTTAACTGGAGCTCAGTTAGTCGACAGTATACAGCAAAATAAACATGTTCTACCCACTGGTTGTGAAGGGTATTTCCCTTTGGAGCTTACGTTTCTCCCCAATGGTTGAATAATATTTCCACCTTTGAAATCCTCTTGTTGGAATGAAATACTGCCCTTGCTTTCTATTAATGCTTTACGATTTTTAGGAGTTGAATGAAAAATTCCTGTCCTGTTTTGATACATGGAATGGTAGGGTGGATCCAATTCTTGGAGGTGGATTACTTGAAGGCACCCTCACAGAGCTAGTCGGCCCTTCAGCATCTGGTAAAACCCAAGTGCGGTTTTGAACCTTTCATTGTACATTGTACTTCAAAATAATTCAGATAATGATAACATGTACATGCACTTTGTTTTGAATATTCATTCACTGTTTTAGATAGATCTCCAAATTGTTTATGTTGTTTGTTTGCGAATCTGTTTTCATCTTGGGCTTGGATCTGAAATGGCTGTTTCTTCTTTGTCAGATACCCTTACGTACATTTATTCTTCAGCTGATTTTAGAATTTAAATTTTGTGCAAGTGGTGGAAATTATTGTCAAATCTTTACTCGTAATGTTTCTAACTTCTGTGGTTCCAATGCATTGAATGCAGATATGCTTGCGTGCTACTTCCCATGTTGCATATCATTCTCAAGCAGCAGTCATGTACTTGGACACTTGTAACTCATTCTCCTCTAAACGCATTGTAGACTTCCTCGATGTTCTTTGCAAATCTTCCCTTAAGTCAAAGGTCAGATATTGTCTTTTTCCTGATATTGAGTTGATAAAATTGGCTACACTAATTTCAGAATGCATTCTTGATGCCTTCACCTTGATCATTTCTTCTTTGACATTTTGTTAGCATCAATTCTTTTGTTTCCTGCTCTGAGGAAATGGAGTCCAATTTAAGATAATGATTTCTGGTTCAATGTGTTTCAACATGTCTTTTGGTAGTCGTCTTCAAGTAATCAGAGCTGTCCATTTTAGCCAGTAGCTTACATACCTCTTACACTGTCAAGTTCTGTGCTTTCATTGAAGAGTCTCATCATTGATCTTGTAAAGTATTCTATTGTTTTGTGGAATTGAAGAAAGCTGTTTACTCAATCCCATGATATCTGCTGTCTCAGAAACTGTGAGATGCAGGTGTTTCTGATACTCTCATTACCACCAACATTCAGCTCTACAAGGCAGTTGTTGGGCGTTTCCTTAATCCTCATGACATGTTTGAGTTTGTCTAGAGTACATTGGAGTTAAGCACGGTTGTCCTCTCCCGCCAACTCTCTTTGGTATCTATATCGATGAGCATGAGAATTTTCTTAGACAAGTTACCCCTGCAGATGATGGCTGCCTGCTTTACCATTTTGTGATTGCTATTTTACTCTTTTCTTATGGTGTGTTCCTCCTCTCTAATTCTGCTGACAGTTTGTAGAGACAATTTGATGCACTTTCCTAGTTTCATAATCTTCACCAACCTGTGGCTAACCTAAGTAAAACTAAAGTCATGGTCTTCAACACCACTAAGGATGCTCTTTTTAGGTTTCATTTATTTTGTAAAAGCAGCCTTGTGGCGATAACCACTAATTATACTTTAGTATGAGTTCAGTTTATGGGTCTCTCTCCTAACAGCTTGCCTCTCAGTCTTGTCTTTGCGAGGGAGACACCATGCTCTTTGATCTTGAGTGCCAATGTTTTAAGTTACATTTCAAGGTTATTCCTTACAAGATGCACCTTTTCAATGCAATGATTAAGCCTCAACATTTCATTGTTTTAAGGTTTCGGGCCCTAGTTTGGGTTCTTGTGGTTATGTTCGGTTTGAGAGGGTTAGACTGTCATGCTTCAGCATGTGAATACAGATGATTTGTAATGTCCCCTTTTTGGCTATTTGGGATTATGGGACAATTAGCTAGAATCCTTACAATTACACCTCTAATATCACTGATAATGTATGCTAGTAAAGGATCCGATGGCTTAATTCAAGAGTAGTTAATTGATACCAATACTGTTTCGACTGATTTGCACATTTATACCAATACAGAAGTGACTTGATTATAATGTAATCTCCGTGGTATTTGATACAGTAGTTTGAAAATGCAAAATAATGTAAAGTATTTACAGAATGATCTTCGCTGTTTCAGATATTAAAATTGAAATATGCAATAGGGTTTTACAACACAATCCTTGCTGTATCCGATATGGCAGTAGTATTATGCAAATTTGATGGATGCGTTTACAAGGAGTTCCCTGCGATCTCTGATATAACAATCTGGACGAGCAAGAGGATCAATATACAATCGCTTATAGTGATGGGTTTTCTGTGTCTGATGATCTGATCTACTCCTTAACAGTATGCAATGATTAATATGATTATTGCTTCCATCAATAGAATTGCTGTTTCTGAATACTATCCTTCCACACGTGCAATATATATATATATATATATATATATATATATATAATGCCGTTTCTGATATAAACAATATATGTCTGCAAATGGCGCTGTCTCTGATCTGTATGATGTTATGCTTGCAACCGAAAGCCTAGAAGGCAGATGCTCAAAGAGCAAATCCTATACGGATAATAAAATAAGTATAATGTTTGATGCCTCCTGAGATTGTATTCCAATGCCTTCATATATCCTTCCTTGCCAAATGACTAGATGCAGGATTGGGATGCCTCTCATCTTTATTAATAACACCTCATTGGTGAAGGCCTTGTTAATGCTTAGCCATTTGTTACTTAATCGACTTAGTGATTATAGTCGATAACACTTTTTGTTACTTAACCAATTGTTACTTAATGGACTTAGTGATTAATAGATTATAGTCAATAACACTTATTATGCGTACTATCTTGTGAAGGTGATTAATCTGAATGCAGTGCTTAAGTTTATGCATGATGATGGATGGACTGAGCCGATCATCATGTCACCGGTTCCTTATGGAGCTAGATTTGGTATGGTACCATTTAAGAGTGATCGCTGGGAATGATCACTAGTAGATTGTATCATATCATCGCTGGCTACATGGAGCATTGATGCCATTGTAATTGCCCAAATGCATCAATCATTTATTATTCAAGGAAACCATCTGCAGTTCTTTTACTGTCTGAACATATATTCTGTTTACGTGAGGCAAGGTCTGCCACTCCTTGCCGAGCTTGTGCTGAATGTGAATGCTAAGGAGATGGGGATATTACATGATTTCTCAATGTATTATCCAAGCTAATCTTCTGCCCAACACCTTCGTCTTGAGGGTATCTTCAGACTCACTTGTATTCATAAGAAATTGAGATCAATGTGTGGTTTTTGCTTTGACCTGTGGGAGATATTCTAATTTGTCTCTTTAGAGAAAATTCAAGCTGAAACAGTATGCGAGGTAAAAGCTCACTTCAAATTATAAGGGTAAGCTCTTTGAGATCTAAAGATACCTATTGTGACCTTTTCACACATCGCTCCATTGCCAATGGGGACCCCCTCTTTTGCTTAGTTGTTCTGGTCGTCTTGCTTAGGTTTTAGTTTTAGTCATAGTTTTGGCTTCTAAGTCTTCTCCTTAGCAAGTGAGCACATCATCAATCCCCGATCTTAGATTCATAGGCAAAGCGTTTAAGGATTGAAAGCAAATCATAATGGGTTTTCGCAAGATTGAAAGATGTCAAGAAACTTGGCAAGGTGTTGACAAGATGTTGTCAAGGGACAAAGTTGTTTCACAAATGGGAGACACCACGTCAGTTTTTGAAAATCAACATGAAGAAGTCGTGAAGGTGAAAAGGAGTGTGCAAAATGAAACAATTTGGGAATATAAGCCATCACAATTCAAATTTGAATTGGAAATGCTAGGTGGAAATCAAGAGTTAAATTTCTAAGTGGAACAAGTGAAAATTTTCCAAGTCCTTAATAAAAAAATGCAAGAAATTCTAAAGAGGTCAAACGAAAAAATGGGAATTTCCAGCTGCTTGTCTCATTTGCGCCCAAATTTTGAAGGATTTCCACTTAAAAAGTGAAGTTGCACTAACTTTTTTGATAATTTCTGGCTTCACTATGAAATTGTGCCTGCTTTTAGGAGTCTTTTCCAGCTCCAAGGTGGAAATGTGCTCTCCTTGTTTTTACATTTTCGGCTCAGTCATGAAATCCTGCCCAAGGAGTGTAAGGGGAGATTGCAAGATTCAATGTAGTTTGGAATTGAACAGAAGGAATCTTGGCAATGGAGATGAATTTTTTTGGTTTACAAGTTGGGTTTCAAACAAGTGAAAAGGATAATCCTCAAGCAAGTAAGGAAATTTTGAACAAAGAAAGTTAAATTCTTGAATGAAAATGCAAAATCTAAATTAATTTCAAGTGGAAAGTGAAATAAGCTATCCTGATTTGTTTATTGATTTTCTTGCTTCAAGGAACAAGTTCTTTCAACAATACATAAAGATTGAATGCAATGACATATTTCAAACGAAATTTTCTCAGGAATTAGAATGCACAGATTCTACTGGTAAATGCACAGTTCAATTACTCTCCAAACAAAAGTTCCAAGGAAGTTTATGTTCATCTTCTCAATTACAATGGACATATTAAAGAGAAAAGAGTTTTCAGAATTGGCAAATCAAGTATCTATTGTAACTGAGCAACCGTGACTAGTTCACTAGTGCTTTGAAATGAAAATCTAATCAGCTTCTAGCCAGAGCCTTTAGCAAACAACATCCAGGCTTATTGCATTGCGTTCCCACGACGTCTCCTATTGTTAAGCTTTAATTGTTCACCATGCATTTTATTTTGGAGCCCAAAAAGACAGCTTCAAACCTCCATTGATAATTCCTATTGACTACAACTTCAACTAGCAATACTGGCGCGATGAGGACTATACTCACTGAAATGAATGATTCCAACCTTAAGAAAATCATAACTGATACCCAACACTTAGCTAATCACAATCCGATCACGCCTAGTTTGTATGCGCTCTACCAAACGCAACTTCAGTTTCCAGTGGAAAGGTTCACACGACAAATAGTGTATTCAGAGTACACATCCCAGTTTCCTCACACTTCACACCAATCAATATAGTGGTTCCAACCCAGACAAACGACAGTAAGAAATTTTCTATGTTAATTCTTTTCTTGTTGGAAGAGTCATACCAGCACAAGCAGCCTTCAGCTCATCAAAACCATCTTCCTATAGCACCCGATAAAGCACAAAATGTCATAAACAAACTCTCACAACCTTCTATCTCGTCTAATCTACAACTGCGTAGAATTCCTTTGCGTTTAACTCATCTTCACACAATGACATGCCAAACCCGAGTTGTTTAAGACCAATGTCATTTGAAACAACAATTCACTCAAGAAATAACCTTTCTTAGAAACGCGCCTCCAGGAACATTCTGTAATTGCTACACTTTTTTTCTTTTCTTTCACATAACGTGCGTACCCTAAGTATCTCTCTCAATACTGAAGATAGGAAAAAAACAACTGACAGGACTGTATTTCCACAATAGTCGAGCCAATCTCCAAACATTCAGTTCTTCACACAAATTTCTGAACAAATTCCCCCCTGCAATTTGAACGATTCCTTCTTTTTTTTCTCCCGCCACCCAGCGTAACTGTCACCAATCTTGTTTCCACCGCATAACATATGTTTTTTTCAATCTTTAAATTCAAATTACTCTCCCATACGAGACAAAAAGAAATATTTCACTTAGCTAATAAGGTGTTTATATTTAACACATCAGTGAAATATTTATCTTAATCTAATTAAATACTTTAGAGGGTCTCAATATTTAATTAGATTTTTTCCAATGTCTTTTACGAGCTTGGAGGGGACATTACACTCCTCCCTCCCCAAATTTGCTTGTCCTCAAGCAATTTCAGTCCCGGATGCAGCAAAATCTGCTCATTTTCCCAAGTTTCGTCTTCCATTGCTAGGTCTTTCCATTTCACTAAGTACTCCTTGATCACACGCTTCCTGAGAGTCCTTTCTCTTGTCTCAATGATGGCTTCTGGAATTAAGATCAACTTCCCTTCATCATCCAAAGGTGGTAACACTGTAGATGGAATAACATTATGGCCCAAAGCTTTCTTCAACCGTGAAACATGAAACTGTAATGATCCCTTTTTGGGCTATCTTGGAAGTTGGGATTATCACCTTAACTTCTCCTTCCTACTATATCAAATGTTGGCCCTTAAGTTCAATTAATGGAAGGTATATACTTTATTAACTGTTA
>MU227386.1:940939-956348 GCA_018584345.1 Thuja plicata | reverse complement strand
CGACTATACATCCAATATTATAGCTATCTTAGCTACCTTATTTATTTAGCTGAGAATAATTTACTAATTATCAATTATCATCTTATTAATATTTAGATATTAAAATATAAAAATAAATTAATGTTAATATTAATAAAATATTTATATTATAATGTATACTTATTATTTATTTATTAATAATATATTATATTATTATATTAATGTAATATATTATATTTAATTATATTATAATATTATTACGCTTATGTGTTATTATTTAATATATTCAATATATAATGTATTAATAGATTATATTGTTCTATAATATTATTATATACATTGATTCATTAAAATATTATATTATATTATATCAATTGATTAAAAAATAACATAATATTATAATGTTATATTCTTTCATTATATTAATAAATTATAATTTATTATAATTTATTTCTCTATTAAGTTTATATTTTATTATTATCTATTATTAAATTTTATTAGAAAGGGGACATTATAGAAACACATTGTGCACGTTGCTGCTTGATGATAGTTCCAACTCATAGGCCACTTCACCAACTCTCTTAACAATTCGATAAGGACCATTTAATCTTAGTTTATGCTTTTCTGAACCACTTCTTTTAAGGGAAGATTGCCTATAGAGCTGCACCTCAAGTACACCAAGTCATCAACCTCAAAATGTCTTTCCACTCTATGCTGATCTGCATATTGTTTTTGCTGATTTTGGGCTTGCTGGATGTTCTCCTTCAACGATTTCATGATATCTTGACTCTGCTGCAATAAATCTTTACCCTTGGGCACTCTACTATCACTAAATAGTAAGTCCATGAAGCTTGGTTGTTCATACCAATAAAGAGCCATAAATGGAGACATTTTAATGGATATGTGATATGTGGAGTTATAACAGTACTCACTCAAATGCAACCATTTCAGCCACGCTTTCTGCTGCCCTGAAATATAATTTTTCAAATAACCTTCCAACCATTTATTAACTACTTCCGTTTGTCCGTCAGTTTGTGGATGGTAACTTGTGCTGGGAGTGAGTTCAGTTCCACACAATTTAAACAATTCTTGCCAAAACAAACTCATAAACTTCCTATCCTTGTCACTCACTATATTCCGAGGCAACCCATGAAGTCTGAAAATTTCTTTGAAAAACAAATCTGCCAACTGTACTGCTGTAAACGTTGCTGAAATTGTAAAAAAGTGAGCAAATTTGGTTAACCTGTCAACTACAACATAGATACAATTCCTTCCTTGGACAATAGGTTACCCTGTAATAAAATCCATAGAAATACTTTCTCATTTTTGATTGAGAATAGGTAGGGGCTGCAACAAACCAGTAGGGTAGGTGTTCTCATTTTTATTTTGTTGGCAAACTTGACACTCTTGAACAAATTTCTGAACTTCGTTTTAAAGTCCTTTCCAACAAAACCTCTCCCTTATTTGCTTGTAAGTCTTAAAAAAACCAGGATGACCAGCCATAGGAACATCATGAAAAGATCTAATAATCACCTTTTTGAATTTAGAAGAAGGCACCAAAAAAATTCTACCTTTATAAATGATGAGTTCGTTTTGCACCATATCCCTCTCATCATGTGTAACACCCTTCAATAAGCTAGAAGCCCATGTGTCCTTTGCATATTCAGCTATTATGTCCTTCCAATCTGCTGTAATCTCCACTAATGAGCATAAATGTGGTATTCTAGATAAAGCATCAGCCACTACATTCTTTTTTCCTTTGACGTAAACTATGTCAAAATCGTAAGCTTGCAATTTACTCATCCACTTTTGTTGCCTTTCACTCAAATCTTGCTGATTCAGAAAATATTTAAGACTATTATGATCAATCTTAACCGTGAACTTACTTCCCATAAGATATTGCCTAAACTTGGCGAGTGCATGCATTATTGCCAACATCTCTTTGTCATAAACTGAATAACTCTTTTCAGTTCCTCTCAACTTCCTACTTTCATATGCAATAGGATGTTTATTTTGCGTTAGGACGGCACCTATTCCATTACCAGATGCATCACATTCCAGCTCAAAAGGTTTGGTAAAATCAGGTATTGCCAATACGGGACATGAGCTTATTAGGTTTTTGAATTGATCAAAACATGTTTGTGCTTTTTCAGACCATACAAAGGCTCCCTTTTTGGTCAAATCAGTCAATGGGGCAGCAACCTGTGAGAAACCATTTACAAACCTTTTGTAGAATCCACATAACCTCAAAAAAACCTTTAAGCTGTGACAAGTTTGTAGGAGGGGGCCAATCCATGATTGCCTTAATTTTTTTAGGTTATAAAATCGAACTTGAATGCTGATGTTCACATCTGATTTTGTCATGGCCTGGTACGAACTTGTATTTTGTGTTGAAATGAAATAAAATCAGTTTGGGTTCAGAACTAGTATTAAGTTTAGAACTTGTTAGTTATTAAGCATTCCATTTAGTATTTAATATCTTCATTGTATTGCATTACCATTTCAATCAAAAGGCAAAGAACTCAAAAACACAAAAACAGAAAACAAACAAGAACCCCAAAGTCAGAAATCTTGCAAAAAATCAGAAATTCAGTTAAGAGCAGAATTGGCAAAATTCCATATCCGGGGGGTGGTATATTGCAGTGGATTCAGGGCACAAATATTCCTGCCATCCTGTGCTTCCAGCAGAAATTTGGAACTTAATAATGGGTTCACATGAGCAGAAGAAGAGGAAAGAAATTCTTAGCACGCTTGAGGAATATGACACACTTCCTCAAGCTATTAAGGAAGAATTACCTTTCAATGGTTTCATGAACCACCATCCAAGATTGTGCTACAAGACTGAGTTTGCTAAGAGAGTGTTATATGATAGCTCTTGATCTATTGGTTCGGGAAAGGGAAAGAAACCCTACAAATGAGGAGTTTGATAATGTTGATGACGATTCCGATGACATGCACCCACCCACCAGTGATGAGATCCTTAATGTTTCTTATGGAGCTAGTGATAGTGTTGAGTTCACTCATGAGCAAGTCACAGGCACACTGGTTAGTATAGATAAAGTTGCCTCTATTCCTAAGAGGGAACTTGATGTATCTTCAGTTGCAGTTGACCATGAGCATGAAGATGGTGAGTTTGATAAATTGGATCCACAGTACACCATTGGAAGTGATGGTGAGGACGTACAAGATAGTTCAAACAGCGATGGAGTCATTTATGACAGGGATGATAATTTTGATTTATACCCTTACTATAGTAGTAGACCACCTTCTCCAAAGATTTAGAGCTAGGAATCCTTCTGCAACCCGTTGTTTGAGATGGATGTTGAGAAGTCATATGACAGCCCATTGTATGAGATAGGAGGTGGAATATCACTTGGTTCTAGCATGACACATGGAGACGATAATATGGTATTGGCTTTGATAGATGACACAGGTCATGGGTTGGAATGTGTTTCCCAACTTGAGGGTGATCCTACTTAATTTCATGGTATGATTGGTTACTCACTAGGGAGACCACCGGATGTGATATATGCAAATGAGGAGGTAGACCCAGAGTGCACATGGCATATTATGGCACTTGGCAATGTGGTTTCTTTATGTGATGCATTGGTCCTTGGGGACAATCTTGGTTTGATGTCCATGTTGGAGATTCTCAACAAGAAGCAATGGAGGTGGTTGGGAGTCATAGGGGTGACCCTTGGAGATATGAGGATGAAATGTACGGACTTGTAGGCACTGCTCACCTTCTTACCAGCCACTATGTGTTTAACTGGTTTCATCTACCCGTGGATTTGGGCGTGTTCCTCAATAAAGATTGGTGCATTGATCAATATTGTACATTTGAGAGTGTTCCAAGGCAAGGGAAGGCCCATAAGTTTAGTTTTGAGTTTGCTGATTGGTTGCAGACCTGTCATATCCTTTCGTGGTTTGCCCATATACTAGAGAGTTGGCAAGTTCTTTGTGGTCAAGGCAGTGAGAGTTCACAGTTTTAGACCTTGTGAGATTCTTTCTAGTTACTTCCGAGGCAACTTTGAGTATTGCAATGCTCAACATTTATGCTAAGTCTTGGAGACTCCATTGGAGCAGCTACTATGCTTATATTACACCTTGGGGTTGGTTGGGAGTGAAAAACACACCAACTTTTGAGGATCGCCATGCCAAAGAAGAAGGGTCTCGATCGATCCTAAATTTTTGGTTAAGCACAACAGTATCATACCTTCCCATTTACACGAAAACACAGTACTGATGCTACCCTTTGGAGCAACACTTGCAAGGGCGCATGATGTTATGGAAGAGGGTATTTTTGACGATAGCACGAGGAAACATAACAACAGATATATTATTCCGATTTACGACAACGGTCCTATTCTTTCACACAAAGCACCCATATCACATGTGAATGGTAATAGTATGAGATTTCAACATGTTAGTCCTCATGAGTTGGTGGCCAAGCCAGTAATGCAATTGAGGTTGAGATTTGCTTTAGTATTCTTCATGGATTCATATGACTTGCTTTATGAGGATTTGGTGTCACCGCTAGTGGTGAGATACTTGGCAGTTCACTACATGGAATAGGAGGGTGTTATGGAGCATACACTTGGTGGATTAGCTCCTAGTGTTATGACTACACATGCAGATGGTGATGTGAGTGACACAAGTTTACCTTGGTTCCTGAACGTTCATGGAGCATTTGTTAAGCTTGTGGGTGACAAGTCTCCCTGGTTGATGACTCCATAGAATATGTAGCTACTCTATGCCATAGATTGGGTTTACATACCGTGGAAACTCCTACATTTAGCTGGCATACTTTGGAGGCTTAGTTGACTCATGAGTCTAGGCATGGGGATGTTGCTAGGATTGATGATTGGAGGGCACTCATGTGTGCATTGCAGGCAGATTGTGACTTTCGGCTTGGTAGTGGGGAATATGTGTTTGCAAGTCACCTAGAGACTCCTTGGTGCATGGGTGTTTCGGGTCATGGAGGCTACTGGCCACTGGGATTTGGGAGTCATTTGACATACTCTTATGAGGACATTATCATTGTCAGGCACAATGTTTTGTCTTTGGCAGAATGTGCAGAAGACTTTGTTTGCCCATCCGTGAGCAACACTACGCCTCCTGGAGCAGTAGTTGTTTTTGTGAGTATTGTATTCCAACATGATAGACATTTTGGGATGGCGTTGTTTCCACTTGATGTTCCTTGTAGGTTACAGGGGTTACTGGGATATGACGATATTGCAGCTTACCTTAAGCTACTTAAAGGTATTGGTAGTGACTCCATTTTACCACCCATTGTTTCTTCAGATCCCAATGTACTATTGGCAGTTGTTTGGTTTTAGTCAGAGTCCAGGATTAGGCTCTACAACATGAGTCAGTCTATTAGGTGCCAATACTCGTCATACCAGTAACACAGACTTGATGGATTTTGTACCTATTGCAGTATTTAGTCAGGATCATATGGCGCATTTCAGGTTTGGGTGGATTCTAGTTGATAGCATTGGCAGGGTGATGCATTAGAGGTTTGTTGTGCATCTAGGATCAACTCTGGATAAAGTACGAGTTAGAGTATTCAGGCCATACGGGTATGAGGTGGATTCTTGTGATTTGCATTGGTATGATGACACCTTTGGCACGTTCTGTTTTGCTAGACAAGGTCATGACAACAGTATATGAGACTTTACATGTTGACTTATTGGCTAGGGAGAGCTCATCACGCTCCTTGGTTGGTTTTTCTTCATGGACAGTTGTTTCAGATTGATGTGAGGGAGCTTGAGTATCGAGGTATGGTGGCTTGGTGTGGTGCTTTTTAGTTGCGATCAAAGTGGCGTAGCGTCATTGTGGTGGTTCATTCCTGGGGATGATTTGGGACCCTAGGAACATCCTTGATTCCAGTTTGGATCAGTTTATTGGTTGGAGATTTTACTGGCTTTGCATGAGGACAAGCAATCTTTGGGGAGGGCGGACTGTAATGTCCCCATTTTTATGCCTCCCTTAGTGTCAGTAACAACTTGTAGGATTGGCCTTTTAGCGGGGTCTCGTAGGCCAATGACATGGATAGGGAGCCCATTCAAGGTTTTGTGACGACATATCAGGGCTTGGAGAGCCAGCTTGACTAGTCTCCTAGATTTTAGGAGGAATCCCTATTTTTTAGGGATGAACTGGGAGTTTGCAGGGACACACCATAGGTCCTTTGGGATCACCTTGGACACTTCTGGCACAATTCCTATTTTTAGGATCATTACTAAATTTTAGGAAGGGACTGCCAGTTAGCTCGCAGTGGTCAGACAACATCAGCGGACCTGGGGCATCTGACAGAATCCAGATCGGGGTCTAAATGAGCGAGCTAGGAATTATTGGGAAATAATTTAATTATTTCCTAAGTTGAGAATACTTAAATAATAATAAAAGTGATTATTCTAATCACTTATGATAGAATAAAGTATTATAATATTTGGCCCAAGTCCCTAGGCATTAAAATTATGTTTATAACTTAAAAGGGGGCCATGTTTATAATGAATAATGACCCCGAATGAAGTTTGAATCCCTAGGTGGGGGGATTAAATAAAATAAAACATGATTTTATGTTTAAAAGGGTGAATAAAAACCCTAATTTCGAAATTGCATTTGGAGGGAAAAATGAAAATGAATAAAAAGAAGTTGGAGAACCATTTTTCATATCTAGAAAGCATTTTGTGTCTCCATCATTCTTGAGGAGAGATCTGTGAAGGGTTTTCAGCAGATCCAGGCTTCTGAGAACGAAATCTCTTAGAAGATTGAATATCTACAGGTGTGTGAGACCATCTAAGTGTGTTCTGTCAGTATATAATCACCATCAGCTTGTGCAAGAAGCAAATTCATGGGAAGAATTTATCAGATCAGTTTATTTGAGGAATGTATCAGTTGAATGAATGCAGATCTGGAGGTTGTGACAGCAAATTAATCAATTCGTAGGTCCCCAGGGCAGGCCATGCACTCCCAGACAAGCAAATACGCTCAGCTCTGATTGGTATTTCCAGTGATTAGCTCCAGAGCAGACAAACACTATTATTTTGGCCTAGGTTAGTAAGTTGCGAGGAAGAAACCAGCCAAGACTAAGGTCATACGTCTCAGTGCAGCATGGCGTCAGTCTTTTCTGTAGGTCAAATACAGTAAATTGTAGATTTTAATAAAAATTCAGAACCTGGCTTGGACGTCATTGAAGGTTAGAGGCCACGGCAAGGAAAACCCAGAGGTTGCTTGGGTTATAAAATCGAACTTGAATGCTGATGTTCAGATCTGATTTGTCATGGCCTGGTACAAACTTGTATTTTGTGTTGAAATGAAATAAAATCAGTTTGGGTTCACAACTAGTATTAAGTCTAGAACTTGTTAGTTACTAAGCATTCCGTTTAGTATTTAATATCTTCATTGTATTGCATTATTACCATTTCAATAAAAAAGCAAAGAACTCAAAAACACAAAAACAGAAAACAAGCAAAAACCCCAAAGTCAGAATTCTTGCAAAACATCAGAAATTCAATTAAGAGCAGAATTGGCAAAATTCCATATCCGGGGGCTGGTATATTGCACATAATGGCAGATCAAATATGAAATCTGTAAATTCTCAAGAAAGCAGTCTCAAGTTGGTTTTTTTGCAAAGACTTTATCAATTTCTTATTCTTCAATTGTTAAAAATCTGTGGGAGATCCCTGGAAGAAATCTACAGTAAAATGGCTAGGGCAGTTTAGTCCAAAATTCAAATACTGAATCCAATTATCCTTAGGGCTTACGCCCTAGGTTTTCTAGCTCCAAAGAAGCTCTCCAAATCCCAAAATCAGAGAAACAATCTAAGCATGCGAAAAAGAGCCTCAAAATGTCCCTTTTATAACCATCTCTGGAAACCCCTAGAAACTTTTTCAATTTCCCGCGCTTTTAATATTTTAATTTTTAGTGAAACTTGAGAATTGAAGTGACTTTATTAATTCCCCCTTAATAATCCACTTAAGCCAGTTTATAAGGCTTATTAGATTAATTAAATAATATTACCCATAAAATAAACTTTGTTGCATAATATTCAATAATTGTTTTTCTTTCCGACTTTAGCCTACGGGAATTAAATAGGCTAATTAGTCGCTTTGGACTACTCTATGGAAAGGGACATTACAACAACCACTTTATTCTTAATTGGAGACTCATCTTTGCTGACTTATGTCATAAAAATCTTTACAGACATATTAAATGCTAACTTGTCTAGTCTTGCCACTTAAACACTTCTTTAGGTGGCCTTTTCATCATGTTTGGTCTGTTAAAAGTTTCTATTTGACACATATTTCGCCCACCTTTTTCACTTGAAACTATTTTAGGCATGGTTTTCTGCTATATTTGCCACTTAAAATTGTTATAACCTCTTTTTAGGCACAACTAAATGCATTCTTCACTTAAAGTCTTCAAATGCCCTTTGTGACTTATGCTATTTTAAAATGACTCCCTAGTGTGCCTTTGAGTAACTGAATAATTCTTCTGCAGATGAAATGGTAAACAAAGAAATACGAAAACACTTAAGTACATGACATCACTCTCTTTTTAAACAGAAGATAGGTTGACCCTCACTAGTTTTAGCCCCATTGCAGACCGACCTTGTTTTTTGACATTTATCCTTCTCTAAAGCTGACCAATTCCTCATGAACCACTTAACGTCCAACTAGGTGCTTATACACGACGTCTCTCCCACTTGAAAAAGATTTTGCCTAGCTTTCTTCATCTTGAACTGTCTTTCCATATTTCTTCTTGTTATGCAAGATATGATCAATGGGCAACACAAAGTAGTAGATGAGAAATCTTTAGACAAGGGCAAACATCAAAGACAATCATGAACCTTTATTCCAATTTGATTAACAAACAATCACAAGAAAAAGAAAGTGATCTTCAAAGGGCAAGTTCGTAGGGGTGTAACAAGGTGTGGATAGTGCTGGTTTTCTTAGGTCCATCTATTCTTCTAGCCTGTCAACGTTTCTTTGGGCCATCATCCTCCCTTGCGATATTCTTTTTGTGTTCCTTGGCACCTCCCAAGAAAAAGGTGCTCGATTTAGATAGAACATTTACTGTTTGTACATCTAGGCTACTCAGATCTCTGGTTTGAATTCTCAAGCCCCAAACTAGCTGTCTATGTCGAGTATTTCTCATCGGTTGTTGATGAGGCCATTCTTTGACCCACCTATCTTTAGAACCATTGATCTCATGGTTAGATGATTCCTCTTGGTTAGCTGCAATTGTGCTCCCAACAACTTAAAGATAGACCACCATATCTTATACAGCGAAATATTCTGCTACTTGTGTTCCCTTCAATAGGTGGATTCTGAAGAGAATTTATTTTTGGTGTTTTATCCACCATGAAATTAGGAGGTAGTATTGTTTATACAAGAATTCTGGTGGTTCTCTATTCACATTCTTCCACTATATTGATCAAACTAGCTTGATCCTTTTTCTTTTTGAGTTCAGTAGTTTAAAGCTTAGTTCTCTTTGTGGTGGTCTCTCATCTACTAGATTGATAACTTCCTTTCAGCTCATCATGGATGGTGGAGGCATCAAGCGCACCTTTGATACTATTGCTCATGTATAAATGGGGACAAACTGGTGAGGCATTGCTCATCCTTTCAATTTACCACGACTTTGACTCCTTTGCACCCCAAAACTCACTCAAGTGGTCATGGATCTATTTTGTCTTGATGCTAGAGATCCCTCTTCCATGACACAGATTTGAGGTGCAAGCTCATATCACAAAGTTTTTCCCTAATATGACTCTTTGGCTTGAAGGTTAGGTGAGGTTCTATGTGCAATTGGTTGTGTCCTAGTATTGCTTAGATTGGCCCCTTTAGCGTTGAATTTTCCCAGATGAGAATTCTGCTACTTTGCAATGGTACTTGTATAGTGATTGATGATGGTCATGTCAGCAATAATAGTCCACCAACACAACTAAGAGTGGGGGGGGGGGAGAGGGAATCAGTGATGTGACTGATAGCAATTTGCTTTGCCTGAACAGTTCCAATGAAGTTCATCACAATCACTATCTCTGCTCTACATCCAGCAAACTTCACAATTACATGCTCGCAGCTTCCACATCCTACTTCCACATTACCTCATCAAAAAACAACTCTCCTTTATACAAGTTACAATAAGCAATTAAGTCGTCCTGTTAAGACTTCCCCAATGCACAAATAATTACATGAAGCCTTGCTAAGATACATACGGTACCTTAAACAAGTAAACATCATTACAAATCATCAATTATACTCCAAGATCCATAATCCACGCTCACCATCCTCTAAACACGTTACATCGCTGTAGTCAGCCACAAATAGGTCTTCACAAGATCACACGCCACAGCTGACGTCACCAAGAACCCAACGACCCAAGAATCACAAATAACATTCTTCAACATGTCTTCTACCACGCCTCAAGCTCGCATATCATAACACGTGCTCACATCCAAGTTATCCCAAAAACTTAGAGACCAACTCTATCTGTAATGAGTCTGATTTGGCCTCATCTTTAAACCATCTAATTTCTATCAATTTCCGTGTAAATCATATGTTTGGCATTTTGTCAAACATGTGGCAGACAATCACTGTAAGGACCTTGTTCAGCTCTGGTATAAATTCTCTAATAATTTCAGTCCTTGTCAAAATTACTAATTTCTTGAAGTTAACATCTCTTGACTTTAAATGTTTCTGTAATGAGTCTGGCTGGCTCTTTATGCAATTTGTCTACTAACCTTAATTTATAATATCTTCCCAACTAAATCGCAAGACAATTCAACCAGCATGTATGTAATTGCTTCGTTTTCTATAAGCCAATACTTATCCAAACATGAGAATTACATTTAATAACAATTTTATCAATTCTCCGAATTCTGGAAATGCTTTGTTCAGTTGCCGAAATGAACTTTTTATTTATCATAATGAGCATGGAGTTTACAATTTACGGACACACCACTTCCGGCTTATTACTCATTAAAAAAAACGACTGGTAATTACAATGCATTAATTAATTGAAATTAATTAATGAAAGAACCTGATTGGCTGTCCAACTGGAATGTATAATGATTGGCCGCAAATGCAGCAATGAATGTATTTTGCTGGTGTACTCACGCGGATGGACTGCTGGTGTCGTGGCCAATGAAGACGCCACTACCAACCTCTACCATGAAACCCTGCCCGCGGCCAATGAAGACGCCCGCAGCTGTATAACTTACGCGGCTACTATAGGTGACGTTTTATGCCACTAGCCACATTCTTTATCTCCCCCGTGATGAAAGCTGCCAGACTTTAAATCGCAGCAGCAACAACTAATGTCACCACTCGAATCATTACCAATTCTTCTCGGCCATGGTGATAGTCGACTCCATTTGCTGGATCCGATTCAATGTTAAACCCTTCAAATCGAATTTATAATTCGATGTACACAACTCTGCAGATTTCTAGAATGAACTTGCACCCTGAGTGTGCAATAAAAAATTCAGAAGTATTTCTTTCCTTCAGCAACAGGCAGACAGTTAGAAGGAAATGCAATCGATTATACAACAACAATCGATCGATGATTAGTTTAAGAAGAATCAGACTTCGAGAAACTAATTTGACCCTTTTAATTCAGCATGGGCTCAGATAATTACTAGGAACAATTCCCAAGAACAATTTTCAATAATCAATATTCGATGATCAACACTAAGAATGGCTCTATATTTATAACTTCTCGGGCGCCATAGTTTCCAAAAATATATACCAGTTAACTAGTCTCCGGAATAGCAACTTCCAATTTATTATAATAATAAATTATTATTATAATAATAAAACTTTATTATTAATTAATAACATATCGTTATTAATTAACATTAATTAATTAACCAATATGCAATCCAGTGATAAAATCTGCATCCACTGCTGATCCTGCTAGACTGACGGAGCCATCTACTGCATTGCCAAAATTAGCAACTGCCAAAAACAGACTTACTATAAATAGTAAGTCCCCAATCAATGAACTGTACAGATTGAACATTGTCTGGAAAACTGACCACTGCCGATACTGCACTGCCATAAAGGGAAACTGACTAAATTGACTTACTAAAAATAGTAAGTCCAGACTTACTAAAAATAGCAAGTCTGCCAACTGGAACCCTCAAACCCAGGCATCAGCTCACGAGGGTCATGATGATGAGTTGACCAAGCCACTGCCAATACCTGCTAAAAAGGGGGTCATCACAGTCCGCCCTTCCCAAGATTGCTTGTCCTCAAGCAATCTCTAAGTAACTGTATATCACAACCCACCTGGATCCCAAGGATGAACTTGTGTAATATCACTGTTGCGCACAACTGGCCCCTGTAGCACCAACACCCAAAGTACAGACATCAAGGACAACATCGTCCGAAAACTAACTATAGGTGTCGATGGGAGAAACAACTCAGCGGAACTCAGCCCAACTGCAACACCAACTCTGCCCATACCTGAATACCTTCCACCGAGACCAACCTCTGATAAATTGTCCCTGGTGTATCGACATTGCAAGTGGTCCAACTTGCAACTGCCCACTCCATCTGCGAAGGATGGTACTAACCCATCCCATAATGGATGGTATGAAACTGTAGCCAACCCACATCGATGTAAATCCTCCACTTGTGGGTCGAAAGTCAAATGATGAGCATACCTCACAATATAGTGTTGATAGAAAGCCCTAACCTCCGTCAAGGGCTCATCACTAGCAAACTGGAATCAAGAGATGGCTCCAAAATCGAACTCTGCAAAACTGGTCAGACAGGGTCCTGGGTGACCCTCTCAACAAACCCAACCTCAAAATCTCTGTGGGGGAGCATCGTAGTCAAGGTACCTACAATCTCTCTCACCAAACGCCGGATCGGGCCAACACCTCGGATGAGAACACCCTCTGAAGCTCGGTAAGATCCCTCATGAAATTTTGAACTCTCGAGAAGGTGATCCAAGAATGACTCTGTGCAGTAAAAATTATGTGGAAGCATCAACTTGCTTCCCTGCAACCCACAGCTGATCCTCTTGCAAATGTGACACTGCCATCTGTCTACTATCACCAGCTGTATGTAATGTGGTAATAGATTTGCTTCCAGCAGCGAGAAGCAAATCACCATTAGAGCTCGTCCCCATTGATGCCCTCACCTCCTCTGCACCTATTGCACCTACTGCACCCATATCTCGGATGGATGGGTCAGCCACATCATCACATCCCACATCTCCAACCGTAGAAGCAAACTCACCACCAACCACCTCAATGTGCTACTGAACTAGGTCTGGGGTTGGTGTGGACTGAACATGGTCCAACTCTATGGTCACTTCCTCCAATCGGGACTGTGACTCCTGTAAAGCCAACTGAGTGCTCTCTAAAACCTCAGAAGTCGTTGTGAGCTCCTGAGTAAGCTCACTCACCTCATCCTCTCTGTCCAAGAGTGCCTCATATGCTGTACCTCCCCACTCTACTAGGTGATCTCGGTCAGCCACCAACTGGAGAAAATCTTGTCTCAGAATCCTGACAGCCTCCCGTAAGGAGTGAATCTCTGTAAGGGACAAGTAACAACTACCATGCTCCTCATCCATAGGAGAACCCCATCTGTGAACAGCTAGTAGCTGTCGTGCAACATCAAAATGCTCAAATGCAATAACAATATCACGCTCACTGACTCTCAACTGACTAGTCACATGATGACTCTGAATAGTCGGTCTCCTATGCAACACCTCGGATACGCTGTCCATACTGCAAATAGAAGTGGTACCCAACATACTCCTCTCCGAAACACTATTCCCCAGTGTACTGCCAACTGAGCTCTGTGAACTGACAACTGAACTCACATCCTCAAACGGAGCACTACCATCTGACACATCTCTGTCAGACTCCTTTGTACACGAGGAAGCTTCTATAGAGTCTACCTCCTCAACACTATCAGTTGTCCCATCCTCTGTATCCTCTGAGCATTCCAGCCCCTGGGACCGATCCGCACTCACCAACAACTCAAATTCCTCTCCCAGGGTCTGATACAGGCATGACTCACTACTAGTGGAGTCATCCTCAGGAGTCACATAGGAAGTATCAGAAGCAACCCAAGATGCTAGCAAAGGCTCTATTTCTTCCGGTGTTCCTGACGGGACCTCATCTGACTCCGTACTAACCAATGAATCTGGGTCATGCTGGCATGAGTCCGTGTCTACTGTCTCGAACTCAACACTAGTACCATCACACGCAGACTCTATGCTCAAATAATCACTGCAGGAGAATACTCGCATCTACTGTACTAACCCTATCTCGGGACTGCCGCTATCCAGATCTGACTCCATCTCCTCAAGGCAGTCCTCAAAAGTGACATCCTCCTTTGGCGATCCAGAGTCCACAGTCACATCCTCCAATACCACAACACTCCCACGGACAACAACCCCCTCAACCTCAAATATAGAACTATTCTCCTGACAATCAGAACTGGAGTCACTGTCTGACTCGATAATACAATCTAGTGTGGTACTGACATCTACTACAGTCAACGTCTCCTGCAGTATCACTGGATCATCAACACCACAACAAGGTAGCTCCATGCTCTTGCCTGTCCCACCTGAGAGGGGTGCTGCCTCTCGCTCCGAAGCTACACTACAAAAGTTGACATATAAATCTCCGATAACAAGTCCCTCCTCGAGAGAATCAGGACCATCAGGGGCAACTACTGTATCAACTGTATTTGCACCAACTGCAGCAACTACTCGGAAAGCCTCAACCTGCTGAAGCTCAGCACTGCAGTCTACCATTGGTGCTGACACGTCCACCTGTCTATGTGTGGAGTGTCTATCATCAGATCCATGAGTAGGTGTCGTATTATATACTGGTGGATCTACATCTCGGACACCTGTCGGGGAGAACTCAAGCCTCCTACCCTGCGATCTCGATGCTGGTCTACTGAAAGCGGAAACCATATATCTTGCTGCCCTATCTACTGTCTCTGGGTCTGATAGTCTTTCTGCCATCCTCTGCTGATGAAGCCTAAGTCTCTCCATACTCTCGATTAATGTATTTATTTTATTATTATTTCCCGCACTGCTGTGCCGGCTCCCGGAGCTAAGCCGCCTGTATCTATCCATAGCTCAAAATATGTGAGTGCTGGTCACTCTTAAATATAACAGCAGATCTGCATTAATAAAATTTTCCCTCCCCCACAGGCTGGCAGGAAACCGCTCTGATACCACTGTAATGAGCCTGATTTGGCCTCATCTTTAAACCATCTAATTTCTATCAATTTTCGTGTAAATCATATGTTTGGCATTTTATCAAACAGTTGGCAGGCAATCACTGTAAGGACCTTGTTCAGCTCTGGTATAAATTCTCTAATAATTTCAGAGTCCTTGTCAAAATTACTAATTTCTTGAAGTTAACATCTCTTGACTTTAAATGTTT
>MU227386.1:885222-906804 GCA_018584345.1 Thuja plicata | reverse complement strand
CTGGCCAAGGGAAAACCCCGGTGGGGATGGTACCCACAAGCATGCACTAAAGTATAATGTCCCTGTTAAG
Organism: Thuja plicata; assembly: GCA_018584345.1. Lineage (NCBI taxonomy): Eukaryota > Viridiplantae > Streptophyta > Pinopsida > Cupressales > Cupressaceae > Thuja > Thuja plicata. Next base: position 906,734 of record MU227386.1, on the reverse strand, counting down.
AGACCTAGCCCTGTTAGGAGCTGAATATTACATAGTACATTTCCTTGTTAAAGGAATATCAACCCTATTAAAGGTATACAACACCCTGTTAGGGGTACATTGAGCTTACAACTCTTACAACCAATACTTCTGTTACAAAGTGTTCTCAGTAATGAACAAAAACAAGCATCTCCAATGCTTAGATAGTTCCAATTGTAGCTCTCAACAATATCTGTCAATATCTGATCTCGCATCTGCCATCAGTCATCTCTAACTCTTTCACATACACACATATCCATACATACATCTTCGCTTTACAAAATGTTCTTCATATATATATATGTGTGTGTGTGTGTGTATTATATCATTTAGTCGGCTCTCAAATACAATACAAAAAAAAAAAATACTTATACAAAAAATAGGTACAATGTCGGCGCTCTTGTACTACTAAAGTATAGGTAATTCACAATAACAATCCAACTTAGCACGTTTGGATTCTATCTCATGCTCCCTCAATCATCGCGACTATTCAACTGCTCTGTTTCACTGTTCTACTGTCTTCGCATGTCTTCAAATCACTCTAACTCTCTGTGATCATCACCAAAACACAATCGAACTTAACTGAAGGTCATACATATCCCATAGTGTCTTCCTCTAAGCTCGCAAGTCATCAAACATCATACACGATCTTCGTCGTCCAAAACAATATTGTTATACTCTGTACTTCTGTTTCTATACTTAGTCGATTTCAGAACTGTATCTCCAAAACTGTACTTAACTCGATCATACTATTAGATGTGTTGCCATAAATGACAACCATTGAGTGTCTCATATCACACCAAAAACATCACTTGCCAACACCTATATCTATTTGAACGATCATCATTGGAATTATCTAAACTCAAATTCAAGGTTGCTGTTTTGTCTTTCCCTTCATGCACAAACTCATCAACAATAGTTGCATGCATGACCAAAGGGTCTTTCTGAAACTCTGTAAAATGGTCTTTATGTATCAAGGCACTATCTCCATTCAAATGATCTGCTATGAACTTTTTTTTCATTTGTTTGTTTCTCATTGTTTCTTGCACTAAAATAATTTTTTTCATTTACTTATACTTTCTTTTCAAAGATGGATCTTAACCACCTAGGATGCTCACGCAAGTACTTTAAATTTTCCAAAAACTCTCTAAAATTTTGACAACTCTCACTTTGCCTTTGATAACTTTGCTTCAATTCTATCAACCCCATTTGTCAAGCCATCATTTGAGTCAAAAGGTCCAACCGCTAGTTCTGTTGTTGAGCTCTCTGTTCTGCTTATTGATGTGTCTGAACTAGTGCATCCAACAAGTTCAAAAATCTCTCTTCTCCTAGATTCCTTCTTTCACCCATATTTGTTTGTATTTTGTTCCAAGTGCTCTTCTGGATCCACTTGTCCTTCTAACCCTGTCCTATTTTTGCATGAAGGATAATGATAAGTCCACGGTTGCATACTCCAATATATCATATCACCGCCCAATCATTTTGTATCCACCAAGATGGCAAGATAAACTGCTCTGATACCACTGTAATATGTTGCCCTGTTTGTGTCATTTTATTTTAAAGCTTGAAGAGAGAAGATAGAATATAATTGAAGGGCAGATTTATATTGCAAATAAATAACAATAATAATACATTGAAAACCTTTAAACTTAATCACCCTAAATCTGACACAATTTTGAAAATGAAATAATATTTTACAAACTGTGAATACTCAGATGATTAAATCAGATTAAAAGCACAAGTTCAACATACCCATTTGCTGGAAATGAATACAAATGTCTGCCAAAATTACAATCAACAAATACAGGTTTCAAACCCTAGCTCGCATTAATACATCACTAAAATGCCACAACTGAAACTGTTATGCAACAACAACAATAAATACAGCTATGAACACACTTGCCAAACTCCCCAAACTTCTCACAACTACTGCTATAAATCAGATCTACAATATACACCTCTGAAGATTGAGGTAATTACTCCCAATAAGCTCCAATGTGACTCCTGTAGTGAAGTCACTCCCAATCCTCCAGATTGTATCTCTCAACAACGTGGAGAATGTTGCCTGTAAGGGTTTCCGTCCTCACAAACCAGCAAGAACAAAAGCATAAGCAATAACAATATTTAACCAAGCATGCTCAAAAAGAACTCTTCAATCTGTTTTATAACGTTCTCAAGAGAATGCATTCATTCACTTTGCCGATGTGGGATAAACAAAATCACTTTTTCCTTTAACCTTTTTTTTTTTTGGATTTTGCCTTTTCCCCTATTTTCCCGCGATTGCTTTTTCCCCCTGTTTTATCACGATTCCTATTTTTCTGCGATGCTTTTTCCTTTAATCTAAAGTCCCCAAATATTTTTTTATCATCAATGTGTTATCAAATAAAGGGACTTAAAATATTTTCCATTTAACTATAGTCCTGCAAAAATAAAGTTAAATATTTATATTTAACTTTATAAATTAACTTTATTAATGCATAAATAAATCTTATCAATGATAATATAATTCTCTGTTGATATTAAACATTTATCATTGACATTTCATCATCATTGAAGGTCTTGACCATGCCCAAAATGACTTACTATAAATAGTAAGTATGCCCAAAAGTGCATCTAGACACTTCGGATCGACCTGCAATTCAAACTGTCTAGGCCAAATGGCCTCGAAGTACTTAAATGTCCTGGTTAGCCTATGGGACCATGGAGAAATAGGCTATCGAAAAACTCATACAACTTGTGCTAGAAAGGGGACATTACAGTGTTTTCACCTGAATGTTGATTCTCCTTAGAATGTTGATAGAATGGATTCTCACTCTAGTCAATCTGCTAAGTATTTCCTAGTGTCATTGAGTTGGATGAAAATTGTTACAGCCTATGCATGATCTTGACAAAAATCTATTTTTTTGAGAACAAGAAGAGGCCAAAGCAATTGCTTGGTGAGCAAAACAATTAGGAGAAGAGTGATAGCTAAATTATTTGTCATTTTATTTTTCTATTGGTGGATTGGTGCATTGACAGGGATGTTTGTAATGAATTTTTATTCTTGCTCCTTTCAACCTTAAACTTGTCCTTGTTTCTTTCACAATCCAAGTTGTAGATCAAATCTGCACTGAAATTGATGATATATAGTAAAAATAAATATGACCCAAATTAATCTTTCATGATGCAATAAGTTCTCTTAATTTACTCCAAATCCATTCCTATGATGAATGTGTCCATGATACCCATCTGTCCTCTTCTTTCCTTACTAATGAGGATTTCGAAAATCATTTAAATAATAAAATTGTGAAAAATCTTTCCAGGCTGATATGCATGCATGAGTTATTGATGTGTAATGGAGGCCATCATAGACAATAATTTTCATGATATAGAAGAAGTCACAATGCAAATCTTAATAGTGTTAGGGGATGAAAGGAGCGTTTGACATGAACCCTTGTCATGTCCCCTTTTCAAAACATAAATAATAATATTTTAAGTGGGCCTAATTATCTCATTTTTCTTTTATATTAGAGATCGTTTACAAATATCAGCTCCTTTCGAGCAAACACACTAGAAACCATAAGCCAACTAAGAAGACTAAGAGTCACACAAGATGTCCCTTTGGGAATTTGAACTCGGGTCTCCACAATGAAAACCCAAAGCTGTAACCAATTGAGTTCAACCCCTTGGACCTAATTATCTCATTTTCGAAAAAGGCCACTTAAATATTAATAATTATTTAAAAAGTGTTTTTAACAGTTTATATAAAATATAATTTAGAAAGGGGCCCTTGGATGCAATTTAGAAGTATTTTTTTGGAGGGATTAAGATAAATAAATAAAAATTAAAATAATCAGAGGGCCCAAGGCAAAGTGCATATAAAAGAAAAGTCAATGCTCATTCATCATCATTGTTCATCTTTTTCATGTTCAAAATTCAGATTTCAAAGTTTCTATTCCAGGATGAAAACCCTTGGTGTAAGGGAATTCTGGAGGACAAAAACCTTTGCAACTCAATCTTTGGTTTAGGGATGAAAACTTTCATATCCTTTTAGTGTTGACATGAATTGGATTTATAAGAAAATTTCTGTGACATTATTGAGAGTTTGAATTTTAATTCATATATTACTGATTTCCCATATTATTGTTGATCTCGAATCGTTGTATCTATTATTGCTGGTTATAATACTATTATTGATTCTTAAGGTTTGCAAAAATTAATGCTGTTCTAATTATCAGCTCGATTGTGAAAGATTTATTATATCTGTTGCATCATGTATAAGTGTTTAGCATAAAATCAATACTAGTTACTGAATATTGTAATATTATCATCTTAACTATCATAATGGCAAATACCACATAACCGCCATACATAGGACTGCCAAATAAGATAATGATCTTTATTCAATGTGTAAATCCGCTGTTAAAAATTGTAGTGCATCCTTGTTAACCTGCCACTCAACATTTAGATAGGCGATTGGTATTGTTTGCTGTTGAAGTCTATACCATGAGTCAAAGGCTACACATTGTTTGCCCCATAGGGTAAAGTTCAAAACATAACAATATGCAAGTGAAAGATAACAAAAAGTATATACACAATGTGTTTAAGAGAACTCACAACTGCATTTTCATTGATCTCAGAATTATTACAATGTATTTCAGAGTATTACCGACAACAGTATTATGGCCACAACATAACATCCCTATCCCCGAAGGTAAGTACAATGTATATATAATGGTGTTTGATGAAGGGTACTCCCCTTATTCAACCAAACACACACAACACAACAAGGAAAAAAACAGAAAATTGCAAGAACAGAACAATGGCAAGAACATAAATACTTGCTTTCTATTATCTTCAATGAAATGACATTACAATATACAGAAAAATAACATGCTACAGCCACATGGACATTTTCGTTACAATATTCTGCAAGACAGAGCCATAATCTACTCTACTGGAATTGAACCCCAAAACCCCCCTTCAACCCTATATAAGCAGCACAATTAACCGCCTTACAATATTCTAGAAAGTGAAATTTTCCCATTTTGGTGCCCAGAGGTTCAATTTCACGCCTTAAGTGATTTTTCTCGCTATTCCTTTTGTATTGAAACTTGAGTCCTGATGGCCCAACTTCCGAAAACCATAACTTGTGAACTGTTGAGTCGATTGGCTATTATGATCCCATTTCGGAAATGCCATGAAGCGCTCTACAACTTGGGCTAGTGAAGCGTCAACTGATCAAAGTTTGACCCCCTTTCGGAGCCTCTAAGGCCTTTCAAAACTGAGTTCAAAGATTTTGTACCACCCCGCCAAAATAGAAAATGCAATATCTTCAAAATCGTACTTGATCTTGCCATGAAACTCTACCGGTAGGCTTATATATCCAAAATGAATGTCCAGGGAAGTAAATGGAACAATTTGTACTCACATGAACAAATTACTAAAAATAGTAACCCTATCCAAAGATAGCCCTTATTGAAAACTAGATAATATTTTTGGGTGATGCAAGATTGCTCTTACACGATGCTCCTGCATCAAAGTTGAGGGAATGCCAATCATTGGCAACCATCGACCAACTGCCAACCCCTCGACCACAATTCTTCGACAACAACTCTAACAAATATTAATTAACCCAACAACATCACCCCCCCAAAAAAAGTCGTCTCCGGATGACGCACAACAAAATGGGGACTATAACTTATACACAAAAGAAATCAAGAAGCCGGGGGCCGAGAGAACGTCCTTGATGAGGAAGGTGCTGGTGGTGGTGTGGATGTCATCAGCTGCTCTCTCAACTGGTGAATCTGCTGAGTCCAATGCTACAAGTCCCTCTTTGCTATCATCTTTCTCTCACGAGCTTCCTTCACCATAAAAACTGCCTCCAACACTTCCTTATGCTTCTTATCAGTTTTCTCCAACGTGGCCACTAGGTGAGCCTCCACTGTCACCCGCTCAACACTCTCCTGATCCAACTGCTCCCTATACTAAGCCTCCAAGGCCTCCATCTGAGCCCGATGCTAAGCAAGCTCGTCCTCCACAATCCGGAGCCCACTGGCCAACTCCCGAGCTATATTGGCTGCTATCTGCTCGACATTCCACTGAATGTTGAGCCCTTCGCAGCTCGTAATATCCCTTCCTGAATGCCTGCTCCACCCTCCTGAGCAAGGATTGGGTCCTATTCTCCTCCATCAGCTCCCGCAGCCTCCAGTCCTCCATCATGGGAGGGGTCTCAGTACTAGGCCATCCTCGAGAATGAAAACACCGAGCAAACTCCTTAGCGCAACCTCTTGTAGAAAATGCAAGCAATCTCATATTGAATCCACTATTTGCTCAAGGGCCTCATCTGCCACTCCATGAGCCCATTCCCGTATTGAATCCACTATTCGTGCACTAGCTTCCAGCTCAGCTAGAAACTGCTAGAATTCACCCGAGTCACGTGTCTCAGATGCCCTATGCTGAATACATGTTGGAGCCCTACCCACAAACTCCTCTCCCTGTACACCCATGTCAAGCTGAGGGGCCAATTCCAACTCCCGCTGATGGGAACTCCCGTCTAAATCGACAATCTCCAATGTCACCTACAACTGTGGCAAGAGGGGTGCCAATCCGATGGGTGCCATAGGAGTCATCCCATAACAAGTGAGCTAAGCGTTCATGATCTCCCTCGAAACCTCCAACTCAACACCCGCACCCATCGACATCTCCACTCCTGCATCCCTCGACATCTCTACTCCTGCCAGTTGCTCCATAGCCTCTACCATTGGCTCTACCACCTCGACTGCTAGCTCAACTGCCGCTACTGTGGGCTCTCCAACCTCTGGCGGAACGGTCTCAACTACTGCTGGCTGCTCCACGATCGTAGTGCTGGTACTAGGTGTCAAAGTGATTGGGTCTTGCAACTGCCCAAATCCTGGTGTGAGTAAAGTTGCCACCGTCACACCCGACGAGTTCGGTGGAATCAACTGGCTCCCCCTAGATAGAAGAGCTGGAGCAAAAACAACTTTCTGTGCATGTCCACCCGAGGGTGTAGGGGTACTTGATGTTGGTACGGTACCGACACCACCTAATGGTGCAACTCCTGCAGGGCCCTCAGCTCCCACCGCTGCATCCAATGCATCTCCCTCGGTCAGACAACTCTCTCCTTGGTTCACCATTCGAAAACTACCTCTGCTAGCCCTCGAAGTATCCCTTGACTCCTCTTGGCCACTGGTGTCACCTTCCTCACCACTTGCTTTTGACTCTGTCTCTGACACAACTACGTGGTGCTTGCACTTCTTACTTGACTGAACATCACCGCTGGCTGCCAACGTGTCTAAATGCATCCAATAAAAGATAGGTGGTCTAGAGGGTTCCACACAGCCTTACGGCTGCAACTCTTGTAAGTGGGGAGGCACCTGTGTCCGTACAGCCTCAGAAAGAGTCCAATGGCATGATGAGGCATGTAAAAAGTTCTATGCTGTAGGGTCATAAATTTCTCCATCCTATCTACTAGTACAGAGGCCTAGTCATATATTGTGCCATTCTGTAGCCCATTCATTAAACCAATCTCTGGCACTGCTATATCGAAAGCGCGGCTGGCTCTTGTAAGTCGACTCTTCAAAACATCTAGTAAACACTTCCACTCACCCTGTGCAAGAAATGATTTTTTGAGACCACACCCTTTGCTTGCATGTGCTAGAGTGTCCCATTCTGCCCGTGTCAAGTCCTCGCAACACATCATCTGTAGGAGAGTCTCTTTCCGTTCAGCCGTCATCTTCATCACCTTATCAATCTTTTTACTTTGCTGTTCAGGAATGCTTATATGTTGAATAAGCGAGTGAATGCATGGGCTAAAAAGGAGATTGTAATCTTGCCTTGTTGGTACTCGAACACTGATTGCCATTTATGTCTGTCATAGGTCCCAATCATGGCTCTCAGTGGTATGTCAAAATCTCTAATGGAAAAGACTGGCATTTGGATGGCCCATTGTACTTGTGCACGCTTGAGGGAGTCTTTTACAGGGTGTTTGTTTGGCGTCTCCTGCCACCACGTCCTACACTCAATGCCGCTCAAATCTTGAAAGGTAATTGTATCTATTGTCACCTCATCCCTCTGCGTCTGGATTTTTGGCGGCATTTTCTTTCCCTTGGCAGTCTTTTGGGAATCCATTCTGCCTGCAATTGTCACTCCCGAAGGCAATGTTCTTGTTCCTTTGTCCATCTTGCACTGGGATTCTGACACTTCTCCTTGCAATGGTTGGTTTATTGATAACGGTCGTAACTGCTTCCTCCAATCATGTTTCTGTTTACCAGACTCTATTTGCCTTTTCTGCCATACAAAACCAATGAATCTAATGCAATATGTTTAGTTAGGGCGCACAAACCCTTCTACCGTATGGTCTCAATCCTTCCATATGATTGTACAGTTTACAACTCTCCTTTAGTCTTCAACACAATAGAAATCAATAACTCAACACCATGATGCGAATTTAACAGAGCAATCCTACTTATTGCTTCTATACGGTATTATGTTCTTTTGATCTCGTCGTTTGTACAATATTTTTATTTTCTCGTCGCCTTATATATATATTTTTTTCCTCTCAAACTTACCGCACAAATTTTATATTTTCGTACGGTACCTTCAGTGGTTTGCCTTTTACCGTACGGGTAATCTTTTATTGTTTTTTATTTTTTATTTTCCTATAGTGGTGCTGTACAACTCTACTCTTGCATACAGGTAGTCTATCTTCCTGTCTGTATCTCCCATCAATGCCTTTCATACAGTTCTTACTCCTAGTGTGCATTTTTTTTTCTTTTGTGTTGTCGTCTATTGGGCCTACGGTCTTTTTATCTCGTCGGTCACTTTGATTGCCGTACGATATTTTAGTTCTTTTGCAACTCTGTTTCTCCTGTGTCGTACGGTCTCCCCTTGCTTTGCGTACGGTTTTTCCTGTACGACTTGTCTTTTCCGTACGGGCCTGCCTTTATATTTGTCTGTTTTCTCATCTTGTGGGCCCCTTCCACTACATGGCGAGTCCACCGTATAGTCTTTTCATGTCGTACAGTAATCATTGTATGGTGTTCTTGCCATACAGTAAATCATCGTACAGTGAGTTCTCTTTTGTTGCTCTTTTTTTCATTTTTTTTTGAGAGATTAATTATTATTACTTCTGGTTTGGTCTGCAGACTGAACGCAATCGCCCCTCCTTTCGTGATACAACTTCAACTTCGATCCATTCCCGGGTTCTACGACTGGTTGACCATCCAGAGTTGACAACTTTATTGCTCCGTTCTCTCCGACCTCCTGAATTTTGTAAGGGCCCAACCATTGCTCCTTGAACTTACCTGGTTTTATCTCATTGCGCCCATTATATTTCAGCACCAACTGACCTGATTGAACCTTATCCGTCTAATGTGCTTATCATGCTAGAGTTTTCGACATTGCTGGGCTGTCTCGGTGGCCCACTGAGCCATCATCCTTCGTTCGTCCAACTTATTCAAGGCGTACAACCGCTCCCTTAGGCTTTCCATATCGCCCACCCGACTCTCGATAGCTACCTGGAGACTGGGTACCATGAACTCAGCTAGTACGATCGCCTCCTGGCCATACATCAATTGGAAAGGTGGCTGTCCTGTTGTAACTTTGTTGGTCGTTCTGTAGGCTTGTAGCACTAACGAAAGCCTCTCCTCCCAGTCCTCTTGTTCAACTCCGCATGACTTATAGATGACTGAAACCAGTATCTTGTTTGTGGCTTCCGCTTGCCTGTTTGCTTTCGGGTAGTAGGGGCTAGACAAAGAGTGGAAAATCTTCAACTTGGTTGTAAGCAGTTTGATCACATGGTTTACAAAGTGCCCCCTTCGATCACTGGTCAATTGAATTGGAATGCCGTATCGAGTGATGATCTGTTCATATATAAACCTTGTCGTACTCAAGGCTGAGTTGTCCGGTAGGGCTCGTGCCTTGACCCACTTCGTCAAATACTCTGTTGCTACAACAATTTACTGACACCTTTGTGCTCAGCTTGCCTTTAGTGGTCCAATAAAATCCAGTCCCCATCTGTCAAACAACTCCTGAGCGTGGGAGGGGTTTAGGGGCATGAAGTCCCTCTTCAGTGGTTTCCTCGCCCTCTGGCAGGTTTCACACCCCACGACCCATTCTCGAGCATCATTGTACAGTGTAGGCCACCACAAGCTCGCTAGCAACACCTTCCAAGATGTGGTGTCTAGTCCCATGTGGCCTCCAGTGGGACCCTCGTGTGCCTCCCTCAGAACACTTGGAACCTCTTCTTCCATGACGCATCTCCTCAAGACTTGGTCGGGTCCCATTTTGTAGAGAAACCTATTAATTAACTGGAATGCCCCACTCCTGAGGACAAACTTTCTTCTTTCTCCTAGTTGCATGTCTCTTGAGAACTGTGAGATTGACAAATATTCCCCAATGCTGGTGTACCATGAGGGTAGTACATCGATCTGAAACAAATGGGCATCAGGGAAATCATTGTTCACTCCAACTGGCGGCTCCCTGGACTTAATCCTCAACATTTGGTCGACAATTACGTGAGGTCTCGCTGGCCGTATGATGATCGTTAATATAATCTCTTGAAGTAGGAAGAGACACCTACTAACCCTCGCTTGAATAATGGGTTTATTAACTAGGTACATCAGCGCCTGGTGGTCCACATAAAATGTGAACAGAGGTGCCAATAGGTAATGACGGAACTTCAGCACTACGTAGACCATCGTGAGGGCTTCCCTCTCCGTCGTACTATAAATTTTCTCTGCTTTAGATAACAATCTACTTGCAAAGTAGATGGGATGATCCAATCCGTGTTCCCCGACCTGTGTCAGTGTGGCACCGATGGCATAAGTGGAGGCATCCACATGGACATGGAATTCTTTATCCCAGTTTGGGTACGCCAAGATAGGTGCAGCCACCAATCTTGTCTTTAATTCCTCAAAGGTTTCCACTTGTTCAGTCTCCCAGGTGTATGGTTCGCTCTTCAATGTCAGCTTGTCCAAGGGGTAGGAGATTTCTGCGAAGTTCTTTATGATCCTCAGATAATACTCGATGTGTTCGAGGAAGGACTTGACTCCAGTCACATCCGTGGGGGGTTCCATGTCAATAATTACCTTCACCTTATCCAGGTCTGTCATCAATCCGGCCTTACACACAATGTGTCCAAGCAACTTCCCATGAGGCACCATGAACCTGCATTTCTTCGGATTCAACGCCAACCGGGCTCTTTGACATCGTTTCATACATTCCCGTAGGGCCACCATGTGAGTGTCCTGTCCACTGTAGATGGACCAGTCACCGAGAAATGCCTAAAAATTTCCCATGAACATCTTATAAAAAATGTGCAGGATGGTCCTTTGAAAGGTTGCAGGGGCGTTGCATAACCCGAACGACATTCGGTTGTAGGCATACACACCATCCTCAACCACAAATGTGGTGTTCAGCTTGTCCTTTTCCGCAATGGAAATCTGGTTGAACCTCGAAAAGTCGTTCATAGAGGAGTACATCTCGTGCTTTGCTACCTCCTCGAGGATACTGTCTGTGAAGGGTATCATGGTTCCTTGATGGTGACCGCATTCAGACACCGGAAATCTACACAGATGCGAATCTGATTCACCTCCTTCAATGAAATGACGATAGGTGAGACCCATTCGCTTGTTTGCAGCTAAAATATGATGCCTGCTTCCAAAATTGCTCCATCTCCTCTTTCACCTTCACTGCATAATTCTTGTTCATCCAGTACGGCCGTTTCTGCACCGGTTGAACTCCAGGTACAAGTGGAATATGATTCAAGGGTTTTAGCAGAAATATATTATACAAATCGGAAAAAATGGGCAGATCTGAACACATTCGGCTGGGTTCCCATTGTTATTGCAAGAAAGAGCAGATCTGAGACATTGGAGATATTTACATCAGCAACACCCACATTCTCAGCTAGCCCCACCTTCCTGGTGCTAATTGCAATTTCCAGATTTGTTGCCAGGTTTCAGAACAGCCTGCAATCAGAACAATCTCATAGTCTTACCTTCCTGGAGCCAAGTTGCAGCGTTTCAGATTTGTGTTTAGCGGGTTTTGTGGGTTGTGGGAGTGCAGATCTGAACCGTACATGTCTGATAAAACAGATCAGAACATCAACAAAAAACCCATGGCTGGCAAATGTCTGGTTTCATGAGACGATTTTGGCCTATTGTAAGCAAGTCAAATATTACTGAAGGAACTGGTATGTACTGGTAGCTGATCTAAAAAAAAGTTCAGAAATTTTGTCTTTTATTTGTTTGTATTTGTTGTGCTGTTAATTACCAGCATTTAGTCTTGTTCTCTTTTTAAAATTCAAAACAAGCAAAATATAAAAAAGCATTCATAAACTTTCAAAAAATCCAAAAATCAGAAAATTCAGAAAGCTCAAAAAAAAATTGAGAATATTGCAACTTCAGATCAGGGTTAGTCATTACATATTGGATTTCGCTCTTGGCCCACTGTTGTTTTACCGATTGTCATTTCTCTGTCTGTTGTGGTAGCCACCAGGAGATGTGTTAGTTTTATTGTTTTGTGATTTAGGTGTGATCAAGGGGTCAATTATTCCCACTGAGTGAAGAGTATTTGTGTGCTTCTTGTCTTCAAATATTATGGGCCTTGCTTGATGGAATATCCCATGACTTGACAAATGTCACAGAATAATTTTTCGGACAATTAGTCTTGGTGTTACCGTCCACCTTAGACTCAGTGCATTGTAATTCTTTATTTTTGTTTTTGAATTTTCCTTCTTGATTTTTAGATCTTTCATCATTGTCATCATGTCTCACCATAGGGCTTGGATTGTCTTTGATTCTCCATTGCTGCTATCTTCTGTGCTCTCGTCATTTAGTAGATATGCAGTGCATACAGGAACTCATATGTGTGGTTCCCGACTAAAGTACAACAAGGAATATATGGGCAGGCTAGCATTGGTTGAGAACACCAACAGTTGACAACTGCCAAGAAACCACAATTGAAGCACTAAATAATTACACTTTAACTTTTTTTTTATTATATGCCAAATCACAGTAGCTACAATATTCACTTATACTGGTTTTGCAAACTGGTTGATTTTTCTTTATTATCTACTTCTTTGTCCTTTTCATGATTTATAATGAAAATCAAGGAAACTTTCTAAAATATAACCTGACACCCAAAATAGTCTGGCAACTACATATTCTCCAAAAATGTAGTCTCTAAATTTGCCAATGTACATTGGATTAATTTTTTGTCATTGGCAATGCAGGGCATTCACTAATGATAAGCCTTGGAAAGATTCTAAAGAAACTTGCTTTAGAGTATAATCTTGCAGTATTGGTAAGTTTTTCTTTGCATATTGGTTGCCAGTGTATAACTCTTCCTGTCAATACATTTCCCTTTGATTGCAAATTATTGCCAGACACAGATGAAAGATACTTTATGCGCACAACAATCTCATTGATCACATCTGGTTATTTCTGGTCATTAAGATAATTTTCTGTTTTTATGTTTATTAAGATATATGTGAGATTCCTGTTATTAAATTATATCTTTCTTTAAAAGCCAAACAATGGGAACTTAGGTCAACGAATTTCTATGTCTAGTCACTGACTAGAATTGATGATTGTAAATCCTTACAGGTCCTTTAAGAGTTTGGCCTCTATTGAAACCTTCTGATGAGGAGAAGTATTTTTAGATGAGACTGGATGCTAAATCTGATTTTATTATTAAAGTTTAATAAAACAAATAAAATTGACTTTATGCAATATCCCAGGACATTTTATCATATCAATAGTAAACTCTAATAGTTCAAAATGAGTAATGGTTCTCCCGAAGCACAAAGTCCTGGAGTCAATTTGACATCAAATAATTCTTAGAGAAAAGTTCAAGACAAAATGGAATGGAAACTTGAAGGTAAGGGCATGTACAAACTGGTATAGTAAGCCAAGCTTCATTTTAAGTGGTTGCAGAAAGAAAAATATTTATCCATTGGTTAAACCATAAAAGTGTCCACGAGTCTGAAATTTGTAGGTGCAATGGTTAGAAACTTAGAAGGGAGAACCTCTGAAGGATTTGAGACTGAAATGGTAGAGAAACTACATTTCTTAACATTTGACGATGAGATGGCAGAGGAACTATAATCTCAAGCTTGAGAATGAAATGGCAAACCGATCATATTCCCTAGATTTTGAAAAAGAGATGGTGAGGGAATTATGTAATGACCCGAACCCGGTCTTTCCCAAGTTTTCACAAATATTTCTCATACAGATTTAAACATTCAAATGCATGCAGAAAAACCATTGATCCGATAGCAATAAACCTGTAAATACATTCTAATAACTTCTCAGAGAAATGGTATCGTATTATACAACAACAATACAATAACCATGGATTACAACTTCCCAATCTGAAATACATAAATAACAGTAATATCGAATAATAAAGAACCTGTAAATGCAATGGTGAACTCTGCTGTGAATCCACTCTGCTGATGAACTGGGGCTACGTCCAATCCACCTCTGAGCCAAAAGGGTTTCCGAGGCTGAATTCGAAAGCTGAAAGCTTCCTGGTATCTCCAAGAGACATACAATATCAAAACTAAGCATACCACAATGAGACTTCAAATCTTCTTTTAAAGCTGTAGCTGTGACTCTTCAGTTTCCCCACTTTGTCTCTTCATATTCCACTTAAAGTCACTTTTTAAATAAATATAACGTTGGGTTATAAAGTGACATAATAAAATAAAGTAGGAATCTTCTGGCATTAAAACGGAGGGCCAAACGAACTCGGATGAAGACGTGTGATAGCTTGCCGGAAAGCTCTTGGCGAGGCGCTCCAAGTCCACTACTGAGATGCCAGGAAAATTGAGTTCTGTCAACTTACAATAAATAGTAAGTACCCTGGAAACTCTGAAGAAACTGATCCAAGTGGCCTGAAACTGAAAACACCAAGGCCAAACATCCCTCTGATCACGTGCCAAGCCTCAGTTAGCCCACCGGACCATGATGAAAGGCTAACTATAAGGCACAAAATAATGTGCCCCAAAAAGGGGACATTACAAATCATCCCTTCCTGGAGATTGCTTGCCTTCAAGCAATCGGTATCTACATGCTGTGATCCTAATTTCTGGATCCCAAACCAACCTCAGGGAAGCTGGTCCACCAACCTGTCGTGGGAAACTGAAACAGATATTATGCCCTGACCTGTGAAGCCATTCACTCAGCAGCAAAACAACAACCAGTCTAATGCCAGGATCCCAAATCATTGCAGGATCAATCGTACCAATCTGTCCAGTGTTGCCATCATCTGTGAGAAAGTCCTCTACCAAACTGAGAACCTCACTCCAACTGAGATCACCAACACCTCTACGGTCAGATGCAGGGGGAAACCAAACCTCACACCGATCGACTCCCTGAAAAAATACCAACCGCAAGTACATCCCTCCTGGATCCCATAAGCAAAAGGGCCATCCATCTCCCTAGCTGGCTGAAATATCCTGATGCCCTATGCCCATACTGAATGAATCACCAGAAATGTCCAACTGCAATAACACTGCCCCTCTAATCCGTCGCCCGAACTGGAAACTGTACTGAAGAGGCAAGGTACCCAGACTGTCGGACAAGGCATCCACCTCCAAGCAAGGAAGCGTACCAAACCAATCACTCACCCCACACCTCTGCAATAATCGGAAAAGGAAGCTCTTCGTAGGTGGGCTGAATGGAAAACATAATGCATCCCATATAGTGTGGCCAACGTGCGATGCACTAACCAACTCTACTGGAATTCCTGAATTAGCATAAGGATTCCATAACTGCCTCTCAATAGCCGGAGTCATATAGCGTATACCATGGTGTGAAAAATTCACCCCAACAAGCATAATCATCATACCAAGCTCGATAACCCCGTATTGAATAAGCTCTACCTGAACATCATCATCATGCCTAAAATATGTGGTGATAGAATTACCATAAGCACTGGATGAATCAGTATGATAATGTAGAGGAGTCGCGGCTGTGTGGAAGGAGGAATGATCCAAAGGATGCTCGCTAACACGAGACATCTCACCATCAACGCGAGGTAGTGCAAGGAAAGGCATATCACCCATCATGCCACAAGACATAACTGCCCATCCTGGACTGCTGGTGTAAAAACCACACTGCTCAGCAACTGAGCTCATCCCGCTACTCCAACCTGGTGACCAAGATTCACCTCTAATAACTGACCCTGGGTCCCAAATTCTGTAATCGACCGCATCCTCGTCATGGGGATAGGAAATACCTTCCTCATCTAGCTCAAAGAAAGGATTATCAAATATCAAATCAACATCCATCTCAAACAAGAAATTGTCAATCGCTTGAAAGTTATCTAACTCATAAGGAAACTTTGGATGATCCAAAGATCTTTTGGGACAGCTATCCAAGTCATAGGTCTGTTGTATGCTATCGAGTTCCTGAAAGAAATCAGACCTTTCCCTGTCGTCCTATTCCCTGTACTGACTAGTGGCAACAATCTGATTTCTTGCTTCCTTAGGAGCAAGATGTGTGTGGTCCAAAGTATCCTGAGCAATATTAAGCTCTCTGTTGAGCTTATTAGCCTCATCATCCTTTTTCCTCAACTGCTCAGCATAATTGTCTGCAACCTGTAACAGGTAGTTGCGATCCGACAGTAAGCATAGATATTCTGATTTTGAAACCTCAAAAGCTGTTTTGACCCCCTGTAAATCTGCAACATAAGATCCAATCCTTATACCACCTTGTCCTGTCTCTTTCTGAGCCTTCCTGTAAAGACCCTCAATAATCTGGTGAGTGCTATCATGGTGAACAAGAGCTGCAGTAATAGCATTGTTATTGACTTTTAGCTGACTCATCAAGGCATACTTTTCATCATTGTCATTTGTGATGCATTTTCTAGTGGGTCATCCAATTCATCATTATGCATACGTGATGCGCTGCTATAGAAATCACATGATTCCTCATATTCGGTAACCTGCATATTTGCTACCTCTTCGTTAGCCTCTCCTTCATGCATTGGTTCAATATTTGTTTTGCATTCTCCTGCTTCAATGACTACCTCATAAGACTTTTCTTCAATAACTGGTTTAGTTTTTTGTTCACTTATGGGTTGATTTATGATAGCTGGAAACTCTTCATATAAATTTCTGCACCTATCTTGTGCAAGTAGATCCCGAGCCAAATCCTGATACTGCTTCTTTGCCACTAAAGTCTTGTGTTGAAGCTTTGGATGAAAGTCCATGAAACTAGAGAAGGTTAAGTCTCTCTGAACCTGTGGAGGAAGTGTGTTATACTCATCATACATACCGAGTATTTCTGTCCTTCTATCGGGTTGTGAAATCTAGGCTAACTGTCGCTGTACCTTAGCAAGATCCTTCCATACTTGTGTGTTGCTAAACAATCTCTCCATTGTGATCTATCCTGCTGTTCAAACTGAGAACCAATTCCAATTGTGACAACCTTGGCCAAATCTGATTTATGCTGCCCTGTTTGTACCAATTTTTTTGTCAAAATTTGTTATAACAACTACATGAAAACCCAAACCTTCATTCTAGCAGACGCAAAGAATGGCTTCTCATTTGAATTACTAATGGGAATTTGCTGCCAGCAATCAATTATGCAACCAATTGCCCGAAAACAACACGCAAAAAATTATGACTACAATTTGGGCTTGATACAATACTTTTCAGTCTGCACACTCTTCTTAGCCCTCCAGATTTTAACCAACTTCTTCACTGCATAAATCTGGGGTTCATTTGGACGATCATTTGAAATGTCCTAACATTCTGAAATATTCATTCATTCTCCAGGGACATTACAGCAAACACTTAATGTTCAGTCTCTTATCAATAAGAAAATGACAGTGTTGTTCTTGTATTCAAAAGCTTGCTGTTACAGATTTTAATAGGGAACTATGGCAATATAAATAATGATTTCAATTGAGTTTCAGTACCTCTGATGCATTTTGATATCACCATAATCTTTGGGTTTGATAATAAAAGGTTTCCTTAATAGAAATAGCAACCATATAGGGATCCCGTGCTAGGAAGGATATCTCACAACATTGAAAATAGTCCAAACACAAGTCTACAAACCCAATACAAGCCCTTTCGGGTTCATTCACAATTCATTGCTCATTAGTTTCATCAGAAAAATACTCCAACCAAGAAGAACGCACAGGCAGAAATAAAACGGTGTTCTGTAGGTCCACGATAGCTGGAAATGGACTCATCGAACATCAATTTTGATATTTCATAATCAAGCTAGAAGAATATTGTCACACGACAACTGCAAGCAAGATATGTTTCAACTGCATTGAGTCAATTCAGGAATAACAATAGCACCCAACACCTTCAACCAATTTCCTGCGTGTACCTCAATGTATTGACAAAGTTGTGATAATAGTATACCGAACACTGCCAGAAGAGGATTACAGGCTTCTTGAACGGTTCTGACACTATTTCCCTCCTCCTGTTCAAACTGGGCGATGGTTAACTTGGAATATTCTCTGACCAAAAGAACAATTAATCACTCCCGTATGCTTGTCGTTTCAAATATACAACAAATGCGGTACCCATAAGGTTTAATTATCGGGACTTGGCCATCATCAAGCTCCTGCAATTCTGACAAACATAAGTGCCTCCATTCATATGCACAGAGAATTCAACGTCTTAGATAAAGAAAAAACGGCTAGACTGTAGTTTCCGGCGCAACACAAATTCACAGGGATATGAAAGCAGCTTCTTCAAATGCATTCAAAAGAACGTTCAGACCTTGAGAAAGTTATGGCTCTACTATAACCATTTATTTCACCCAACTTAGCAGATATGAATATGGTGGAATACGACTTCTTATTCTCCAACTTTAGTGCGAACTCAACATCATTTCCTTTCCTTCGTTAATAATCACCTGTTCAAATATTGGCCGTCTGGACTAGGCTCATATACTACTTAAAAGACTGTAGGTGTCTGCAACACCTCTCAGATTTTCATTGAATTTGGCTTGTTCACCGTTCCCAGCCAGCGAGCAAACTTTCTAAATCCCTTGGAAATATAGGCTCCGCCATTGCTTTAGAAGCCTACGACAAGGTCTTCATAATATATTTGCCGACATTCAAGGATGTATTATAAGTCATCTTTATATTGCTTGATAAAATAATTAGACCCTTTTATTATTATTTATGGCATATTCTCAATCTAATATTTGGACGCCAATTTAAAGAAGCCACCGACCGTAATATTAATCATTTAATCCCGAAAACTATAATCATATATAGTTCGGCAAAGACATTTTCAATTCATAGTTAGACGTGTTTGTTTTAACCGCATGAGGATGTGAGTCGTTTCTTTTCTTCTTCCAGAACTGTCGACTCCTTGAAGGTTATATAGTCCTTGCGCTAGAAAGATGCAAAGACAAACTCCAATATTTCGTTCTTAGACTTTATATGGTGAAATAATAACATTTGGTTCCAAATTTTATATTTGCGTTCCTAGTAATGAAATATTCAACGCCCAGGCTCCTATTCTCTATGCCAAATATATTCCACGGATAATATAATATTTAGAAAATAGTATTTCCAGAACAATAATATGCAGAATATTTCTGAAACGTATGGAGAATATTTCTGAAACATCATCGGCTGGTAGAAAAACCAACTCTAATAAATCCTTTTTGTAAATTTGTCTCTGATATAACTTCACAGGCTGGCAGGAAAACCAGCTCTGATACCACTGTAATGACCCGAACCCGGTCTTTCCCAAGTTTTCACAAATATTTCTCATACAAATGCATGTAGAAAAACCATTGATCCGATAGCAATAAACCAACAAATATATTCTAATAACTTCTCAGAGAAATGGTATCGTATTATACAACAAAAATACAATAACCATTGATTACAGCTTCCCAATTTGAAATACAGAAATAACAGTAAGATCGAATGATAAAGAACCTGTAAATGCAATGGTGAACTTTGCTGTGAATCTACTCTGCTAATGAACTGGGGCTACGTCCAATCCACCTCTGAGCCAAATGGGTTTCCGTCCTCGAGGCTGAATTCAAAAGCTGAAAGCTTCCTGGTATCTCCAAGAGACAAATACAATATCAAAACTAAGCATACCACAATGAGACTCCAAATCTTCTTTTAAAGCTGCAGCTGTGACTCTTCAGTTTCCCCACTTTGTCTCTTCATATTCCACTTAAAGTCACTTTTTAAATAAATATAACGTTGGGTTATAAAGTGACATAATAAAATAAAGTAGGAATCTTTTCTGGCATTAAAACGGAGGGCCAAACGAACTTGGATGAAGACGAGTGATAGCTTGCTGGAAAGCTCTTGGCGAGGCGCTCCAAGTCCACTACTGAGATGCCAGGAAAACTGAGTTCTGCCAACTTACTATAAATAGTAAGTACCCTGGAAACCCTGAAAAAACTGATCCGAGTGGCCTGAAACTGAAAACACCAAGGCCAAACATCCCTCTGATCACCTGCCAAGGCCTCGGTTAGCCCACCGGACCATGATGAAAGGCTAACTATAAGGCATAAAATAATGTGCCCCAAAAAGGGGACATTACAAATTACATATTGCAATTTGAGATTAATGAAAGAATTTGTGGATTTGATGATGCAATTGTTGTGGAGAAGATCTATATGAAATTCTGTGTAGATCTGTGTCTACTATCAGTGAACAGGAGCCTAGACACTTTTCACTTTAGGAGATAGAGTTAATGAAACAAACTATATTCTTCTTTATTAAACCCTTTTAAGGTATGGTATAGTAATTTCAATCTGTACTAGGCATTATAAATTAATAGATCATTATGTCAGTATTACAGTATACTTCCTCTCCCCTATACAAATACGCATATCCATGCATCAGATAATGAATACAAATATGGTATTCTAGGACATGGCTTGTTTGTGTATCCAAATGTATCTATACATGAGCCTACATTTGGGCTGGATCTGATACAACTAGATACGGTATTGCACTGTCTGACGCTGTATATAGTTTAGGGTTGATTATAGAAAACTAAAAAATTGCAAAAAGGATAAAACATAAAAAAATATTCACATGCACACACACACACATCTTTAAATCATAAAAGATGAAAACATAATAAAACAAACTAAGATAAAAACCAAAATTTGTATAAATACCAAAGTAACAAGAACCGAAATCGTCTCGGAATCGGCAAGGGCAAATCGAATCGCCCATGAATCGGAATTGAATTGCCCATGAATCGACAAATTTAAAAAACCCTTAAAATTTAGAGATTTTAACAATTTAAAACTTATTTCATGCACTCTTTATTGAATATAACTTAAACACACTATAACATTATCAAATAGAAGCTAACATACATAAACAAGGAACATAAATGATGAATCCATCACATGCGTTACATATTTATGCAGCCTAGAAGCATGAGTTAAGATTGGAATGTCACATAGTATCATAAAAACATTTAAACAACAAAAACACTTGTAATCATAGCATCATGAATCATGATC